>APFE031642728.1:15262-130462 GCA_000404065.3 Pinus taeda
AAATAATAAATAAACTTTATTAAATCAAATTTAGATATTCGAATAAAATCTGCAAATCAAATCAGATTTTGTTTTATAAAATCAACACGTATCAAAATTAAGACACGGAGATGTAGGAAGTCGGTGAACGGGGACTTATAAGAAGGAAGGGGCGGTTGGACGAAGGGGGGTAAAAAAAGGAGGAGGAAAACTTGTAACACAAAATTTTCAACAATAAAGACTGAGCCTTGTTTGTTCTGAAGTTTTTGGGCACGGGGGAACAGAGTGCAACAATTGAGAAGCATTCTAGACCGAGTACCTAGGTTGTACTTAGTTTGGTTGGAAGGTTATGGTATTTTGGTAACGAGAGCGAGCTGAAGCAATTCTGTAGCCTCTTCATCCGCAGGAAACCAGGTAGGTACTTCTCATCAAATCAATCAATTTGAAATACGAAATTTTGTTAAATTTTAAAGCAGGTTCATGAAAATTTCATATGTTTTTCAGAGTAAATAGCTGTTTAAAATTTATTTATAGTCTTTACAGTTTCTTTGCCAAAGACGTACCTTTCCATCAATGAATGCTATCTTGAAGCCTTTATCTTCCATCACAGAAATAGATACTAAGTTCTTCTTCAAATTGGGCACATACAATACTTCTTGTAGATGAATGGTTTGACCTTGATTCAAGTGAAAAGTGACAGTGCCTATTCCTTTCACGGGATAGATGGCATTATGTCCAAGTTTGATTTGCAAGTTAGTCTTAGGTGGCATTATCTCCAAGTATCATTTGCAAGTTAGTCTTCTTTGCAACCAAATTCGAGAGGGCCTCTTTGTACCCAGTGAAGTGCCTTGAGGCTCCACTATCAGTCAACTAATGATCCAATGTATCTATAGGAGAGACAATAGATAAAGAGGAAATAAGATAAAATTCATTTTGGAATTTCTTGATCTTTTGCAAGTCGATCATTCCCATATCGAGCAGTGGGAGCACTCCTCTTTACTTTATTTTTGAACTTGTTATTCCTTTGACTTCCATTCCCTTTGTAGTTGTTGTGGTTTTTGTTCTCATCATCCCTTGTTTCTTCTTTAGTGCATCTAGCGAATAATTCATCAAAACCAGGAATCTTGTCATTGTTGAGGATGGTGGTGTTAAACACATCCCATGCTCTTGTAAGACCTCCAAGTGCAATGAGAGTGACCTCCGGTCACCAAGAACTTCTCCAATAGATAAAAGATCATTCTTGATTTTGGTAATCCTTATGAAGTAGGATTGAATAGACTCTCTTCTATCCATCTTGATGTCTTTCAACTTGTTTTTGAGAAAGAGGATTTTATTTGCATTGTTTACTTTGAACATCCCAACCAACTTATCATACATCTCATTAGATATTTCCAAATCAGAAATATAGGCAACCAAATGCTTTTGAATGGAGTCTACAATAATTTTCTTAGCTTTGACTTCACCTTTCTTGTACGTTGTTTTTGCAGCAGCAGGGGCTTTTGAAGGAGGCTCCACCACTCTTTCCCTTACATAGTCCGTAACATCATCCTCTTCCAAAGTCAAATCCAAAGTCATCTTCCATGCATGATAGTCGGATTTGTCCTTGAGCTTTTCCTTGGATTTGAAGTATGATGTAGTCGTCATTGAAGCTATACCAATATTTTGTCCAACAAATTTCCTTAGTGACTGCTTTTCTCACTCTTGCTTGGGCTTTGTCTTTACTTGGGTTCCGATACCATGTTAATTTTAGTTAAGAATGGTATGTTGTATGCTTAGCACAGTTTACTTCAATGTTCCTTAGTGGCTCAATAACAATTTCCAATTTCCAATAGCAATCACAATAATCACATTGACAGTAAAGGCAGATAGAACATGAAACAAAATGCAGAAGACAAGCCAAGACAAGAGGACACTAGATTTGGTGAATGCCAGGGAAAAATCCCAATGTGGGGGAAACCCTTTGATCAATTCTTCTTATTATTGTATCACAAGTTCAGCAGAGAGAGTACAAAAGTCAAAGTGACTTGCCCAATTCAGAGTCAAAAGAGCTCTATAAATTTTTGCAGTCAACTGTAGTCAACTTTCAGCGCTAACCAGAAAGTCAACATTGGTCAAAACAGTAGCAAATCATCCTCAAAGCAACTTAGTCTTCCTCAGTCAAATTCGGCCTGATCAGGAGGTCAAATTCATCCCAAAACAATTCGATCAAACTCGGTCAAAGGAGAGAGAAAACTGCTCTAACTTTTCTGCAGTCAACCTTGAATTCAACGCTGGTCAAATAGTCCAAATTCCTCGATTTCTGTGCCCAGAAATGCGGCCTAAAAAGATCAAACTTTTGACCCAAAAAACATAGTCAAACTTGGTCAACAAGCCCGCGGTCAACGCTGGTCAAACCTATCACATAACTCTGAAATTTCGGTCTGCAGTTTAACCTAGAAAAGTCGTCCTCCTTGCCACATGTGTGAGAGAGAGAAGCTGGCCAATCGCTATACGAACCAATCAAATGAAGAGAGAGAAGAATGCGTGTGTGATGAATTTGCCAAATGAGGTGTGAGATCTCTTGTATTTATACAATTCATTTTGGGTGAAGAGAAACATCCATTGGGCTTCTTGAACCTACATTATGATGAGGCCGACTTGAAAAATTTGCACATATGTGGGCATAAATTCAAAATCACACTTCTTCTTGTCCAAATGAGATGATCTTTATATCAATTTTGGTCCTCTCGAAAAGAGGAATCTAATGCAATCATAATCTCCATCAAGTGAGCTATCCCAAGGTGGAATTTCGCTGTAGTTGCCAATTTTAACAGTATATCCCATGAGCTGGATCTCATTACCATTATACTAAAGGCAGTGATTTATGGTTCCATGCAAAGATCTTAAGATGTGTTTGGTTGCTATCCAATGGTCATTCTTTGGCTCCGTTTGGAATTGACTGAGGACATTTATGGCAAAACAAATGTTAGGTCTAGTATTTACTAAATACATCAAGGACCCAATAAACTGTCTGTAAGAAGTAGGATCAACCAGACTAGAATATGAGCTCCTCAACTTCTTCAGATTGGTAATCATAGGAGTCATCATAGGCTTGCTATCCATCATGCCAAATTTTTGTCTGATCTTGATCACATATTTTCCTTGACCAAGATATATTTCACCTGACTTCTGCCAAAATTCTAGCCCCAAATAGTAATGCATAATCCCCAGATCCTTCATATCCAACTCGAATGCTAACTACTTCTTGCGTCCCTGAATTTGATGCTCTACACCTGTGACATGTAGATCATCCCTCTAATTTTTTTCAAATCCTTGAGGCTGCTCAATATAAACCTCTTCATCAATAGTCCCATTTAAAAAAGATGTCTTAACATTCATTTGATGAATGTTCCATCCCATAGTAGCAGCCAAAGAGATAAGAGATGTGATTGTAGTATATCTAGTTGTAGGAGCAAAAGTTTAGTTGTAATCAATAGCTTCTTTTTGTGAGAAGCCCCTTGATACAAACTTTGCCTTGTATTTATCAATGCTCCAGTCAGCAACATGCTTTATTTTATATATACATTTTGAAGTTATTATCGATTTGTCCCTCGGTCTAGGAACAATTTCCCATACATCATTCTTCATAATTCACTCATATTCTTCCTGCATCACATTCCTCCACCTTTGATGTTTAGCTACATCTTCGTTGGAGGAAGGTTCAACGTCAATGAGCTTTGTCATATATGCTGCATATCTAGAATACCTTTTAGGTCTTTTACATTCACTCATTATTCCTTTTGTTGTATGCCCTTTTGCTTCTTGTAGAGCTGTCCTCAACCAAGTAGGTCCCTTACGGATTTCAGGAACCACAAATTGCTGAGCAGGCTCACTAGGTCCTTCAACATCTTCTTGATTTGATTTAGAGTCTTGACCATGTTGTCCCTAGAGATATCTTCAAAAATGGGTACCTCTCTTCATTCAAATCGAGTAGAACATCTTTTGATTTCTTGTAAGCCACATTTTCATCGAAGATGACATCTCGATTTACTTCAATATGATGATCCTTTTTAATGTAGATTTTGTATGCTTTAGATGAAGCACTATACCCAACAAACATGCCCTTCAAACTGGTAGGATCCAACTTCTTCCTTTGGGGTATATGCATATAAACAAGACATCCAAATATTTGAAGATGATCCACACTTGACTTCTTTCTTGTAAATGCTTTCTCCACTGTCATGTTGTTGAGAATCTTGTGCGAACTTCGGTTTTGCAAGTAGACAACTATTACACATGCATCTCCCCATAAGAATTGAGGGATATATTGATCATGTAACATGGCTCTGACACATTCTTCAATTATTCTGTTCTTCCTTTCAACCACACCATAATGTTAAGGATTATAAGAAAAAATTAGCTCCCTCTTAATCCCTGCTTCCTTGTAATACGCTATAAGTTCCTTGGAGGTATATTCTCCACCATTGTCAAACCTCAAAGTCTTGATCTTTCTTTCTATTAGATTCTCCACTTCATTCTTGAATTCTTGAAACTTCTCGTATACCTTATCTTTGTTCTTGAGAAGGTATAACCATGTCTTCCTTGAGAAATCATCAATAAAGGTCACATAATATTGATGCCCACCAAGAAATTTCATTGCTATAGGGCCATATACATCCGAGTGTATGAGATCTAAAACTTCCCTAGATCTGGTGTCATTTTTTGTAAATGGTTTCTTTACGTTCTTTCCTTGAGAACAACCCTTACAGGTCCCTTCATGTTCTTCCTTCAATTCGGGGATGCCATTTACCATTTGAGTGGAAAATTTCTGTAGTGAAGGTGTCCATACCTTCTATGCCATAGATCAGAAGGGTACACATCTAAGTGAACTAGAGCATGAGAGAGAGGTGTAAAAATTCTATATAATGTCCTCTCACGAACCCAAATGACCCTAGCATGATCAATACTAGAGTCCTTACCCCAAACCAAAACCTTGCCATCAACAAAGGCAATTCTATCACCCTTATCCTCTAGACAAGAAATAGAAAGTAAATTTTTCTTCAAACCTGGAACATATATAATATTATTGAGGTGAATATTGTTGAGAAATCTAGGGTATCCATTAGGGTTACTTTATTACATGATTTCTCTTTAATATTGACATTTACTTGAGATATATTGTCACTTCATCGTCATCATTATTATTTCTTTTCATCATCAAAATAAATGCCAACAATAATATAACAATGCAAATAAAGAGAGACACAAGAAATAGGCTCCAAGGTAGGGAAAAACCCCTCCAAAGGGGGAAAACCCAGAGAACTCCTACTAGAATTTTCAATGAAGACTTTCAAGACCAAGACATTAGACGATCCACCAAGAGACCAGGTCAGCCACCCAAACAAAATCTGTTCCTTACATCTCTTTCGAATCTAAAGCAATTTTTCCTTCCACAGAGAATTCAACTACCAAAGAGAGAGATAAACCAAAAATCCAAGACCAAAACAATCTTCCAGATTCGTTGTCCTTCTTCCTCCTTTTCACACTTCTGTTATGCCTCAGATCTTCTTGAGAAATTCGAATGCACAGGTATGTCTTTGGAGGATGAATTCCTCTCCAATAAATAGCCATTTGAGTGGGTCCTCAAGCCTCTTCTAGGTTGACCCTTAGGGCTAGTCGACCTGCTCACTTGGGTAGTCTCTAGACATTTCCATGAAATAAAATATTTTTCTTTACATTGATACAAGAGCCCTTCTAGGGGTTTTACATTATGACTTTAACTTTGACTCCCTAGAGCACTCAATGGGTGCACAACCTAGGACCAAAACCATGGGCAAGAAACCCATGGATAGATAATTTTTCTTTTACAAATATAAATATTTTTTCTTTCTTTCTTTTGGCAAGTAGAATGATTACATCAAGTCATGATATCATAATTATGAAGGCTGACGCTATTTACCTTTCAACATTCCCTCTTAACTAGGGAGGTATTCATATTTGACAATAAGTACAAGGACAATACTTCCATTGAAAAGTTCTCATGAGAAGAGTAAAATTGGTTAGCCATCTCATAAGCTTATATTAGTGCATCTCAACATATCAGCCAACATTATCACAGAGCAAGGCCTTAACTAACAACTCTATCTCTCCACAAGATCAAAGCACAATGCTGGTGAGACCAATGATTTATAGACACCTAAATTTTTTTCTCTCAAGGCACATACCCCATCTGGATGTTAACAAGGTATGTCCTTTTAGTACTTTTCCTATCTTGTAATAACACATCCTCAAAGAATTTCACCTTTAACTACTCTTGCCTATTGGATTTCCTACCACATCCTCAAAGAGTATCGAAAACCAGATGCTTACCCAATTCTCCATTCTTTCTTCATATTATGAAGACAAGAATGATGTGTCTATCTCTCCCTCTCAACTAGGGAGGATATACTCATTCCTATAAAAAGGAATATACTCAAGCTCCCTCCTAACCAGGGACTTGTCCAAGCTCCCTGTCAACTAGGGACTTGTTTACAACAACAACTCCTTGCTCTTTGGTGGAGATCATGGTACTATTAATTGCTTTTAGGGCTCCTCTTCCCAAGTTAATGAACATCATCTTTGTCGTCATGGAGCCTTCATCTTCTAGATCTTCTTTGTAGGGCAATGACCATCAATCACTTTCCTTCAACGAACCGTAGGGTTCAAAGAATAGTCATCTCATCATTTTCTTTATCAGAAAGTGATCTTCTAGTCCACATCTAGCTATTCTTCATACAACTACCTTTTCCAAATACATGAGTACTAGTTGTAGGTTACTTTCTACAGCCCTCTTTCGGTAGCCTAGTTTCAACACAACCCAGCCAGATGATTTCAAAAATAAAAAATGAACATTGAATCAAAGTTACCTTTTTATAATCATCTTTATCACTTGCATATTCACGAGCTAATCATTATCAATCTCGAACGTGGCCCCCTCTTAAACATTCATAAAGAGATATTACCAAGACATGATCATCAAACTATTTGGAACTTGCTATTATATTTGATAACATGATGTACATCAACTTCCTCGGACTAAGTACCAAGGCAACAACCCAATGGAGTCATAATATCCTTCTTTAAAGTGAAACTTCTCCATATAGCAGGATTGTGCAGAACTTAACAACATATCATGTCTTTATCAATTTCATGGTCTTCAATTTTCATTAGAGACTTTCATGGAGCATATCGCAGTGAGTCATCTAGCCTTGTTCCTCATTTCGAGGATGAGGTCCATCATATTGCAACTTGAACCAGCGAGCTTCTTATGAGGCCTGCTAAAAAACAATGATATCATCATAGTCATTATTCCACAGTGAAGAACTAATTTTATGTCATCACAAAGGAGGATCCATAAATGATCCTTGCTTGCAATAGAATCTTAATATCGGCTAGTTGTCTGCTATATCAGGTTTATAAATTCTTTCGTATGTTGTCTTTAACTTTACCAGACATCCACAATTGTACAATTATATCATGAATCTGTCAAGGATCAAAGGGTCCTTACAGTTCGCTCCATTCATCATGCTTGTCAAAACAAAGGATTTTCCCATCCTCCTTCCTTTACTTCTTGTATCTACAGGATTCATTGATAAGTACTCCCAAGCAATGTATACAATAACAAAAGCATGATATCAATCTGTCAATCTAAGGTTACCATGGGACTTAAAAGCTGTACTTCGATGGTTTTCAAGTGCCAACCCTAGAAAAAAGGTTCCAACCTTATCCATGCCTACTAGACATGAGCCCTAGATTGCATACAAACCCTAAGGACCAAGTGTTAGGGTTTCTATAAGGGAACAGGGTTAGGGTTTCTATATTTGACTAGGGTTTTACTACTGTCAACAATTTTAACATACCTTATACAATCAATCAATCAACAAAAATATGCCATACATACCTCATGATTACATACTTATAATGGCCCGCACTTTCAGATGCCATGGTTTCTTCATTGATTTTTCTTTCAAGGTGTTCATCAACTTGAGATAACCTTGTTTATTTTTTCTTGCTCCAGCATATTGTAGCTCCTTTTTGCTTGTTTATCAGTGTGGCACAAATCTCAGAGAGTTGTTTGCAACGACATACCATTTATCCAAGGTTTTCTTGAAGTTTTCTGGATGTTAGCCAACGAAACTTCTTTTGTTGTTGACAACAATATTACCTTCCCATGATGGAACGTAATTGAGATAAATAGGACCTTCCTTCAAAGAGAATATTATCGCAACATTGTGACCTTACTTACCGTCTCATGGCTGTTGCTTCCTTCAACACAAATAAACTGCTCTTTCTCACAAATTTTACAGCACTGACAGCTACAGATGCAACAATTCCTCTTATGCCCAAGAATTTTCCACAGAGCATTAACTTTTCAAAAACATCTAGTACTTTATAGTGTCACTGTCACAAAGATGTGACTTCACCTTTTTTCCTGTAGCTTCCCTTCCTTTTCAACATGACCAAATATAGCCCCTTATTCACTGATTGCGATTGTAACTTTTTGCAAAATCTCAACAGGTCGGCTCAACTAATATGAGTAGTTTCAATTGTGTGTGTCTATATATATAATATATATATATATATATGCTGATCACGTTGTTGAAATATGTAACTAGGTTCAATCTTCATAATGGCATATGTAATCATGATTTTATGTAATGAGGAAAATACATTGATTAATTGTTATCCTTGAGGCATGGGTTTCATGCTCAAGAAAATTTATTTTTAGGTCAAGCGCCCATTGAGTGCTTCTAGGGCTTGTCATTGAGTTTACAAGTCAATTGAGTCATTGTCATGCATGAAAGACCCTTTTTTGGGCATGTTATATGGAAAAGAAAAATTATTTGAGTAAAAAATAGAGTCAAAGACCCTCCACGACCTTGTCAAGCAAGTTGCAACAAGTCAGCCTACATTAAGGGACAAGTCGACCTAAATATAACAATTTGTACCCCTCAAAAGCCTATATATAAGAAGGAATTTGACCTCATTTGGAGATACACTTAAGCAAGTTCGATCTCGTCAAGATAGAAGCTGGAAAAATGATGAAAAAGAAGAAGACCAAGATCGAAGTTTTGGGCATCTCTCTCTTTTGTGTTAGGGTTTCTACAGTTTTTGGGCAAGTGAAAGTGCTGCTGGGCAAGTCGAAGTGATACTGGGCAAGTCGAGGTACTGTTGGGCCTATCAAAGTGCTGGGAAGAAATTGCTGAGTCGAAGTTGCAGAAGAAAATGTTGGGTCGAAGTTGCAGAAGATTCTGCTGGGGGGTCGAAGTTGCAGAAGAATTTGCTGGGGATCGAAATTGCAGAAGTTGCTAAGGACGGAGTTGATGGAAGGAACACTCTCAAAGAAAGGTTTGACTTGGTCTTGGAGGGGTCTTGGTCAAGGGTCATAGGTCTTGGAATTCATCAATTGAAGGTCTATAAGAAGAGAAGAATTCTTATGGTTTTTCCTCTCAGTTGGAGAGGTTTTGGCCTTGGTTGATTGCCTATATCTTGTGCCTTCTTGTCTTACTACTTTTTATGGTTTGGTAGTTGTTTGATGAAAAGAAAATTAAATATAATTAAGAAAAAGAAGAAGCTAATCAAGTTAAGTAAAAAAACATCACAAACAATTATCAAAGTAAGAGAAATCACCTAATGTTGCTGCCCCTAGATTTCTCAACATGGTATCAGAACTAAGGTGACTACATCAAGGAAAGGCAGCTTAAAGAAGGACACTCAAGGGCCGAAGCACAAGAAGATCATCCAGAGCATCAATCATGAAGAAGGAATAGCCCTCTCATCATCTTGCAGAAAGTAATTAAGACCATCAGAGAAGACCTCAAAATCCTAGCTCATTCAAAGAAGTGTTATTCAGTTGAAGCATTCTTGGAAAGTTTACAATATTCATCACAAAGGAAGGAAGACCTCAAGGACCCGACATCCAAAGAAAGACTCTACATTTGAAGTACCTTGGGAAGGCCAGCGCATTCTACACTATTATTTGAAGAAGCAAGGAGAGGCGTTGTCATCATCATCAAGGAATCAAGGTGATCTTCCTTTCTTTGAGCCAAGGATCACTTTTGAAGGAAGACATATTCATCAAGAAGACATCTTCTATTATCAACATCATCATCAAAATCAAGAAGGTGTCAAGTTGAAGATATTGTCATCAAGAAGTATCTTCACAAGTATCTTTATATATATTTCAGAATCTGTTAAAATAACTTCATTTTGCAAGGATAACAACAAATGGGTTGGGTCATCAAACTTCCTTGCATGGAAGAAGAGGATAGAATTGATCCTCATAGAAAATGAAGTCGTTAAGCATGTTATGGGTTCAATCACTAAACCTCCAAAGGAAGAAGCTCAAGCTCTAGCTAAGTATATGAAAGGGGAAGTAAGGGTTCAAAGGATTCTCAAAGAATCCATCAAGGATCCCCTCATACCTTATGTTGCAAAATTGGAAACATCATAAGGATCTACAAGAAGTGAGTAGAATTGTTCTCCATAAGTACTCCCAGAGAATTCATATCTCTAACAACCGAGCTATATAAGATGAGGGTGTCAGAAATAAGAGACCAACTGCAAGAGTTGGGGGAAATAATGTCCGATAAGGAGATGATCATAGTTGTGCTCAATGCATTACTAGAGGAATGGGGCAACTTTGTTTCAAGCATCTATGGAAAGAATGAAGTTTCCCCATTCAATGAACTTTGGTCATTGTTTAAGATTGAAGAAATCGAGTTGAAGGCAAAAAACGATGTAGGATCAAACGAGAAAGTTCAAACATTTTCTGCCATGGCTAGTAGGTAAGGAAAATTTGGAAAGTTTGGTCCTCGGAAAAAGAGGAAGAAAGATATGTTGAAGATCCAATGCTATGGCTGTCAACAATATGGGAATTAAAAGAGAGATTGTCCGAAATTCAAGAAGGATAGCAAGAGCAAAGAAAGAAATGAAGCTCATATCACCGAAGAAGTGGAAGAACTTGTTGTGAGTAAATCCAAAGGGATAGATCTTCACTACTAGGGTTTCTCCAATGCATAGCAAGGAGAAGTGTTTGGTGAAAAATACCTCCACCATGGCAGTCAAGATGAGAAGCATTATGACAAGATGCATCTTAGTAGAAGATGGCATGATACTAAAGGAATATTGTTGAAGCAAGAGCTCATGACATCATTAGAGAAGCTTGAAAGAATAGCTGAAGTAGATGTCTACATGGATGTAGCAGTCATCATATAAAGGAAGTTGCTCTTGTTAACCTCATTGAAAGCATATATAATACATATGGTTGAAAGAAAGACATCTAGCATGATAGAAGGAATTCATCATACATCATCATCATGAGGAAGGTGTAATATTCCTAATTAGCCATGGCTATTTGGAATATTCGATTTTGTAAATAAAAAAGTGAGGACGAGGGACATAACTCACTTTTAGAATAAAAGTCACTTCCTATTAGCACAACGTTGTGACTTAAAGGGGAGCCAAGGGGGCCAAAGGGGGACGTAGAAATGGAGTCCACGCAGACACATGGAGAGGCTGCGCAGAAGGGAAGGAACACGTGGCAAGAAGGGAACCACGCAGGAAGAGGTGAGCCTTGGGATTGAGAGAGGCAAAGGCTATAAAAGAGAGAGGAGCCCCTTCATTTTGATCATTCAGTTATGTGCATTTTGAGCTAGTCGTTTCGACTTCTGAGCAGGCTAGTTGTTTAGCTGGTCTGCAGCATTGTTTAGTGCATTGAGTGTCTCCGTTCGGAGATCTCACCCTCAGCCCCAGGGGGCTTCGTGTGCCTGCTCGGGGAAGGTATTTCCATTGGCATTTCATCAATAGTTTATCAGCGTTTTAGCAGCAGTTTCATCAGTGTTTTGGAGGACTGCGTAGCACTAAGAGAGTGACGCAGTTCTTTCTGGCAGTAGTGTTGGATTGGAGTTTTTGAAGGAGGATTTATGCCAGGTGATTGAGGAGGGGACCAACGCTTGCATATTGGAGGATTTTTGGCAGAGTTCATGTAGAGTGCTGGAGGGGTTTCTTCAGTGGCAGCGCAGAGCATTGAGGAACTGTGCAAATCCCCAAGGGGGTGATTTCTAGGGTTCGGCTATTCCAGGAAAGCTTTCTGGGTTTCTTGAGTAGAGTCCGATTCCAGAGTTTGGACATTTTCCGAGGAGGGGAACAGCTCCAAATCGTCATTTATTTTCTAGCAGCAGTAGTAGCACGACAGTTCTCCAACAACATCCACGCAGAGAGGCCATTCTTTATTATTCTGAGAGTATTTCTTCACTTGCTTTGTGCAAGTCGAGGAGCCATCTTTCTGATCACCTCTTGTACTCATTTTATTGCTCAATATAATAAAATGGCTCAACATTTCACGGTGCATTTCTTGAGTATCTGCTTATATTTCTTGTTTACATTATTATATGCTATACCACTGTTATTTGTCATTTTTGGGTTATTATATATCATTTGCGCATACTTGGTTGGAGTTTTGCTGGGGTTTGAGGAATATTCCGGGTTAGGGATATTACAGTGGTATCAGAGCATAGATCTGGCTCATCCTGTGGAGCTAGCAGTCTATGACACCGAGGGAGAAACCCTACATCTGTTACAGAGGTAGGAAATACAGAGACAGTAAGCGTAGGTTGGAAAACACCTACGGAGAGGGAGACTGTGTTCCGATGGTGGATGCAGAACAGGAGGAGCTTGTGGTGGACGCAGAGCAGAGGGATCCGATGGCAGACGAGGATGGGAAGAAATTTACGGATGTGCTCCTCAAATCAGTATAGCATCTATCGAGGCAGATTGAGGTGATGGAGCAGAGATTCACGGCAGTAGAGGCCAGACAACATGAGAGACCACGGGTTTTTTAGATTGGTGAGGGATCAGGTGCATCCCATCATTTGCCAGAGCAGCGTGATATTGCGCAGCAGGTGGCCTCGCATGCCCCTACACGCTCTACAATGCCCACGTTCTTAGGAGCAGACACAGGGGTCGGAGCCCAGCAAGAGGCAGAGCCCGACCATATGGGTGATTATTTTGCAGAGTACCAGGCCTATGGGCAGGAGTTCAGGGATGCCCTTTCATTTAGAGACTTTGTTAAGCTCCAGCGAGATAGTAAACCCCGCGAACATCATAGAGGAAACAGGGATTACCATGATGGTGACACCCATCGTGCAGCGAGTAGATTCCACTTGCCTACGTTTGATGGTTCATCAAACAGTTCGACAAAGTCTTGGGTGGAGAAGCTGTACATTTATTTCCAGCTTAACCAGGTGTCGGAGGCGGAGGCCATCAAGGTGTCAATGTTGCATTTGGATGGTGAGGCCCAGGATTGGTGGTTTCACGGGATGGTTACACTCGGGCACTCTACAGTGATGACATATGCGGAGTTTCCTAGGAGATTGATGGAGCGATTTGATCGGAGGGATCCAGAGAAACATTCTATTGAGCTGACAAGGCTCAAACAGACAGGGAGCCCAGAGACTTACATTGCAGATTTCTTGAGGGTCTCTGTGATGGTGCCAGACCTATCCACGACACGGAGGGTCTATATGTATATTGAGGGATTAGTAGAGCCACTTCGGGGTCTAGTCCGATCCACTAGACCAGCCACACTCCAGGATGCTATTAGTAGGACCCGGGACTTACAGGATGTCTTACCGAGGACCCGGACACCTTACCCCCAAAGACAGTCCTTTCAGTCTAAGGGGAAGGATGTGAGGGTTCCACCTCCAAAGGGGAATCCAGGACGAGTACAGATTGAGGACGATGTCAGGAGGGAGCTAAAGAAGAAGCAGTTGTGCTTCACATGTCAAGAGCCGTGGGCACCAGGACATAGATGTGCTGCCGGCAAAGCACATTTTATTGAGGTCTTCTCCAAGAGCATTGGAGAAGAGGATGGCGAGGATGATGTGGAGGCAGGAGATAGCCATGCCATACAGGGACCTTTGCCACCTCCACCGCCAGTAGTAGGTGGTGCATCTTTTGCACCTACCAAAAGGGCCCTTGCAGCATTGCGAGGAGTTCCTAAGTATCTGACGTTACGCGTACGAGGGACAGTACGTGGCCAGTGAGTATCTGTTTTGGTTGACAGTGGGGCAACCCACAACTTCATCGATGCACAAATGGTTGAGCGGAGAGGTATTCAGACAGAGAGCTTTGATTGGTTTTCAGTCTTGGTCCCAGGAGATCAGACCATGACGTGTGCTTGTTATGTTCCAAAGCTTTCAGTGACGATGGGCACTTACACATTGACTGACCACTTCTTCGTGGTCGATATCCCGGACACCAACGTTATACTGGGTTTTCCGTGGCTTATAACTCTAGGGAAGGTCACGACGGATTGGAAGACCCTAGAGATGGAGTGGGATGATGAGAAGATAGGGAGGCATGAGAAGATACGGGGGCAACACGCATCTCCGCCTCAGAGTGTATCGACTCATCGGATGGAGGCAGTCTTTCGGAAGGGAGACATAGAGTGGGCAATGGAGTTGCGTGCATCAGAGGCGGGGACTATAGGGCAGGCGGTACATCCAAAGATACAATCCATCCTTGATCAGTATGCCATAGTGTTTGGGGAGATTCCACCAGGACAGCGATCGGATCGGGGGTTTGAGCACGCCATCGAGCTTGAGCAGGGCATACAGGCAGTGATCACCACCCCCTATAGGCACCCCAAGGCCTATCTGGATGAGATTGAGCAGGCTATCCAGGAGTTGCTGGCTCTTGGGCACATTCGACCGAGCACGAGTCCTTTTGCTTCTGTGGTGTTGGTGAAGAAGAAGGACGATACATTGAGGATGTGCATTAACTACAGGGCCCTAAACAAGAAGACCCTGAAGAATAGGTACCCCATACCCAGGATCGATGAGTTGATGGACGAGTTGAGGGGAGCACAATTCTTTTCAAAGATTGATTTGAGATCTGGGTACCATCAGATTTGCGTGAGGGAGCAGGACATTCCCAAGACCGCCTTCAGGTGTCACTATGGGCACTTTGAGTTCTTGGTAATGCCTTTTGGGCTAACAAATGCCCCCGCTACATTTCAGTCCTACATGAATCACATCTTCCATAGTCAGTTGAGGAAGTTTGTGTTGGTATTCTTTGATGACATTCTCATTTACAGCAGGACTTGGGAGGAGCATCTCCAACGCATTAAGACGGTATTGCGTATCTTACAGGAGCAACAGTTCTATGCCAAACTCTCCAAGTGTGAGTTTGGGTTGACGGAGATGTTGTATCTGGGACACATAATAGGGGTGGACGGAGTGAGAGTCTACGAGGAGAAGATCAGGGCCATCAGAGAATGCCGGAGCCGAGAAATGTGATGGAACTTTGAGGATTCATTGGCATTTGTACTTACTACCAGAAGTTCGTCAAAGGTTTCTCACAGCTTGCTGCACCCCTGACAGATTTGACGAGGAAGGGGGCATTCAGTTGGTCGGATATTGCGCAGCAAGCCTTTGACAGGCTCAAGGAGGTTATGAGCAGCTGCCCAGTGCTTGCGTCGCCAGATTTTACGCAGCCATTTGTTTTGGAGTGTGCTGCCTTAGGAGAGGGGATTGGCACAATGTTGATGCAGGGAGGTCACCCTATAGCCTTTGAGAGCCGGAAGCTCCTTCCACACGAGAGGTTTTATTTTATATACGACAAGGAGATGCTAGCCATCATGCATGCATTTTCTAAGTACCGGCAGTATTTGGTGGGTAACACGTTTAGGGTGAGGACTGATCACAACAGCCTCAAGTCCTTTTTGGAGTAGAAGCAGCTACAGGAGAGGCAACAAAAGTGGATCAGCAAGATCCAAGCATATGACTTTGACATTGAGTATGTCAAGGGTAAGAACAACGTGGTAGCAGATGCCTCTTCACGTAGACTGGCCACCTTGTCTCTTATGAGCTTGGATACAGACTGGAGGGCTTGACTCTTAGTAGAGTACTCCAAGGACAGGTTTGCATGTGAGGTTCTGGATGGGCAGGGGGCAGATGACAGGTATAGGGCGGTCGATGAGATCATCTATTACAAGGATCGGAGCTTCTTGACTGAGGGGTCTCAGCTCAAGAAGAAGATACTCCACGCATCACATGATTCACCATTGGTAGGACATCAGGGGTTTACCAAAACCTACAGGGCCATTAGGGAGAGGTTCTCATGGAAGGGCCTCAAGGAGGACTTACTCCAGCACATCCAGGAGTGCGATGTTTGCCAGAGAAACAAGGGAGAGATGAGCCATCCCGCGGGACTATTGCAGCCTCTTCCCATTCTGGAGGGGAAATGGGAGAGTATTTCGATGGACTTCATCACAGGGTTGCCCATGGTACATGGCAAGGATTGTATCTTTGTCGTCGTTGACCGACTGTCGAAGTACGCACACTTTTTTGTCATATTCACACACTATACAACAGCATATGTGGCCAAGCTATTCTTCAGAGAGATCTTTAGGCTACATGGTCTTCCTAAGACCATCGTCAATGATAGGGACAGCCGTTTCATGGGTGGGTTTTGGCCGGAGCTTTTCTGGTTGGTGGGGACGAAGTTGACACTGATTACTAGTTATCACCCACAGACGGATGGGCAGATAGAGATAGTTAACAAGTGGTTAGAGGGCTACTTGCGTAACTATGTCAGTGGGTAGCAACGAGCATGGTTGAAGTGGTTGCATCTAGGGGAGTACTGCTACAATACTTCACATCACATGTCCATTGGTATGTCACCATTCTATGCCTTATATGGGTATCATCCTTTATCTTTTGCTGACATGATGTTTGGTGATAGCAAGGCTCCTAAAGCCAAGATTTGGATCCAAGAGAGTCAGGATATTCTCCAAGCTCTCAAGGATAACATGGCTACCATGCAGAAACAACAGAAGTTGTATGCCGACAAGGGTCGGGTGGAGAGATAGTTCGAGGTAGGGGACATGGTCTACCTACGACTACAGCCATACTGACAGTCATCACTAAAGTAGAATGTGGCTGAGAAGCTCAAGCCTCGCTTTTATGGGTTATACAGGGTGATATGCAGGGTTGGACAGGTTGCATATGAGTTGTAGCTGCCCCAAGGCAGCAAGATTCATAACGTTTTTCATGTATCATGCCTGAAAAAGGCATTGGGGCAGCAGGTGACAGTAACAAATGAGCTACCACCCATGGATGACGAGGGGCATTTGGTATTGCAGCCGGAGGCTATCATTGATACCAGGGAGAGGCAGTTGCGGAACAGGACGGTTCGGGAATTCTTAGTGAGGTGGAAGAATTTGCCTGATGAGGATGCCACTTGGGAGAGTGAGAAGATCTTGTAGCATCCATCACTTCAGTTGCTTGAGGACTAGCAACATTTTGCCGGGGGAGACTGTAATATTCCTAATTAGCCATGGCTAACTGGAATATTCGATTTTGTCCAATATTTTGCCTTCTATAGTTCTTTGTAAATAAAAAAGTGACGACGGGGGACATAACTTACTTTTAGAATAAAAGTCACTTCCTAGTAGCACAACATTGTGACTTAAAGGGGAGCCAAGGGGGCCAAAGGGGGACGCAGAAATGGAGCCCACGCAGACACATGGAGAGACTGCGCAGGAGGGAAGGAACACATGGCAAGAGGGGAACCACACAGGAAGAGGGGAACCTTGGGATTGAGAGAGGCAAAGGATATAAAAGAGAGAGGAGGCCCTTCATTTTGATCATTCAGTTATGTGCATTTTGAGCTAGTCGTTTCAACTTCTGAGCATGCTAGTTGTTTAGCTGGTCTGCAACACTGTTTAGTGCATTGAGTGTCTCTGTTCGGAGATCTCACCCTTAGCCCCCGTGGACTTTGAGTGCTTGCTCGGGCAAGGTATTTCCATTGGCATTTCAGCAGTAGTTTATCAGCATTTTAGCATCAGTTTAATCAGCGTTTTGGAGGACTGCGCAGCACTGAGAGAGGGACGCAGTTCTTTCTGGCAGTAGTGTTGGATTGGGGTTTTTGAAGGAGGATTTATGCCAGGTGATTGAGCAGGGGACCAACCCTTGCATATTGGAGGATTTTTGGCAGAGTTCAGGTAGAGTGCTGGAGGGGTTTCTTCAGTGGCAGCGCAGAGCATTGAGGAACTACGCAGATCCCCAAGGGGGTAATTTCCAGGGGTCGACTATTCCAGGAAATATTTATGGGTTTTTTTGGGTCTCTTGAGTAGAGCCCGATTCCAGAGTTTCGGCATTTTCCGAGGAGGGGAGCAGCCCCAAATCATCATTTGTTTTCTAGTAGCAGTAGTAGCACGACAGTTCTCTAGCAACATCCATGCAGACAGGCCATTCTTTGTTATTCTGAGAGTATTTCTTCACTTGCCTTGTGCAAGTCGAGGTGCCATCTTTCTGATCACCTCCCGTACTCATTTTCTTGCTCAATATAATAAAATGGCTTAGCATTTCACGCTACATTTCTTGAGTATCTGCTTATATTTCCTGTTTACATTATTATATGCTGTACCACTGTTATTTGTCATTTTTGGGTTATTATATATCATTTGCGCATACTTGGTTGGAGTTTTGCTGGGGTTTGAGGAATATTCTAGGTTAGCGATATTACAGAAGGAGCATTTGCAGGATGAGGATAAATCAAGATCCTCCACTGGAATTTTCATTTGAAGGTTCATCTCTCTTGGAAAAAGCAAGTGTCTCGCTGATAATCTACATTCCACGTTGTGTGGGATCCTGTGTTTAGAAGGATGATGGTATGATGACAACAAAGTACAACATGCCGAGTTGCTAGAAGTACGTTCTTCTTCAAGCTAAGAAAGGAAGCTGTTGGATGGCCAAAGGAAAGGAATACATACATATAGTAATCGATAGATAATGTCATGTCATTGTTTGGTTGCAAATAGTATGGGTAAATGCTCTACCTCATGAGCATGATCAAAGAAAAGGGATCTCTTCCTTTGAAAAATGCATGAAGGCATGGTTCACATATTGACAAGATGAAATCAACATAATATGTCCTCATATGGAATATGAGGTAGTTGACAAAGATAAAGGAACTATGGATGAAAGTTCTTGTGGAGCAATATGTGAAGAAAGAAAGAAGAGATCGTGAAAGATGCAACTATGGTCACGTAAGAAAATATAAGAAATCAACATCCGATGACTAGAAGAATTGGCTGTGACATCTCCATAGAGAAGGTATGAAGACCTATAAAGAAAGGAGACCCTTGACATATTAAGTGTTGGAGATGTGTTTATTAATGTGTAGGATGTTGATATTTCAAGCAAGCAAGATGTCATAATGAAAGGCCATCACAAAAGGTAACTTTGATTTGATGTTCATTTTTTATTTTTGAAGAACATATGGATGGGTTGATACAGGGTCACCGAAAAGAAAGTTGTAGATGTCCCTTACAACTAGCACTCATGAGATTGGATGGAAGATCCTGAACATGACGTGGAAAAGGTAGCAGTATGAAGAAAAAAACCAGTTGTGGACTAGAAGATTACTTTCAGATAAAGAGAAAAGGATGACATGACTGATTTGGTTCGTGAAAGTGTTGGATGGCCGATGCTCTATGAAAGATGAAGGCTCCATAATGAAGAAGATGAAATTCATGACATCGAGAGGAGGAGCTCATACCATGATCTACACCAAAGAGCTGTTGTGGGAAACAAGTCCCTGATGAAGAGGGAGCTTTGGTACATTCCTTTTATAGGAATGGGTTGGTCCTCCCTAGTAAAGAGGGAGAGACATATATGATTCTATACTTCATGTGTCATGCACTAGATTAGGACTAACAACTGTAAGCCTGAGTGAAGGCCATGAAGAGAGGTAGACACAACATTCTTGTCTTCATATCGTGAAGGAAGAATGGAGGATTGGGTAAGCATCTGGCATCCAATACTCTTTGAGGATGTGATAGGGAATCCAAGATAAGACTAGTCAAAGAGGACCGATATTCTTTGAGTACTGGGAATCCAATATAAGAATAGTCCTGGAAGGACATACCTTGTGAACACTCTAGAGGGGTATGTGCCTTGAGAGACAATGATAATGGTGTTTATCAATCATTGGTCTTGCCAGCATTGTGCTCTGATCTTGTGGAGAGATGGAGTTGTTAGTCAAGGCCTTGCTATGTGACAATGCTGGTTGGTATGATGCAAATAGATGGCTTACCAATGTAAATCTTCTTATGAGCATTCTTCAAATTGAGAATGTTCAAGTACCTTGTGTGGATTATGAATACCTCCCTAGTTAAGAGGGAATGTTGAAATATGTAACTAAGTTCGGTCTTCCTAATGACAGGTAATCATGATTTTATGTATTTGATGTAAAGAGAAAAATAAATTTATTATTGTTATCCTTGAGGCATGGGTTTCATGCTGAAGAAATTTATTTTTAGGTCAAGCACCCATTGAGTGCTTCTAGGGCTTGTCATGGAGTCTACGAGTCAATTGAGTCATTTTCATGTATGAAAGACCCTTTTTGGGCATGTTACATATTGGAAAGATTTTTTTTTTGAGTAAAACATAGAGTCAAAGACCCTGCAACACCTTGTCAAACAAGTAGCAGCAAGTCGACTTACATAAAGGGACAAGTTGGTGTAAAGATAGCAATTCATACCCCTCAAAAGCCTATATATAAGAAGAAATTCAACCTCATTTGGAGACACACTCAAGAAAGTTCAATCTCCTCAAGGTAGAAGTTGGAAAAAGGGCGAAAAAGAAGAAGAAGAGCAAGATCGAAGTTTTGGGCCTCTCTCTCTCTCTTGTGTGAGGGTTTCTACAATTTTTGGGCCAATCGAAGTGTTGTTGGGCAAGTCGAAGTATAGCTGGGCAAGTCAAAGTGTTGGGAAGAAATTGTTGGGTCAATGTTCCAAAAGAAACCGCTGGGTTGAAGTTGCAGAAGAATCCTCTGAGAGGTCAAAGTTGCAGATGAATTTGTTGGGGATCGAAATTGCAAAAGTTGCCGGAAGGAAAACCCATCAAAGAAAGGTTTAACTTGGTCTTTGAGGGGTCTTGGTCCAGGGTCATAAATCTTGGAATTCATTAATTAAAGGTCTATAAGAAGAGAATAATTCTTGTGGGTTTTCCTCTCAGTTGAAGAGGTTTTGGTTCTAGCTAATAGCCTATATCTTGTGTCCTTTTGTCTTACTTTTCTTTATGGTTTGATGAAAAGAACATTAAATATAATTAAGAAAAAGAAGAAGTTAATCAAGTTAAGTAAAAATACATCACAAGTAGTTATCAAACTAAGAGAAATTACCTAATGTTCTTGCCCATAGATTTCTCAACACATGTTATTGTACAAAATATGGATCTTATACCAAAGAGACCTATACTATCTCCACAGGTCAGCGAACGATTATGATTGGTGCTAGATGAATACACTTTTTCCAAAGGCCTGGATTCTCCTTTCATGTCCTTTTGACTTTCAAATGCCCAGGACTGATGAAGAAGCTTGTATTCAATTCTACAAGAGGTCTCGGCTCCTTGTCTCAAGAGTAACTATAAATTTTTAGATTAGATCTGCTTTGGGACTATACCAATTGTGAAAATTCCACAACCGGAATTCCTACTTCAACAAACTGATGTTACTTCTCCTACTTGTTAATCTATACAAGTTATTTACTGTGTGCTACGACAAATATCGACGTAAATACTACTGCAACCTTCACTTAATTTAAATTATATGCGTAAACAAGAGACTGAGCAAGAAAGAAAATACAACACAATGGACATTGTTATTTTTGGACAAATGTCCCCGAAAAACCCAATGCGGGAAAACCAGTGTAGCAGTTCTGAGGGTTTATTATTATTAAGCAGTAGCAAATTCTGAATACATCTTTGAATACCTCTCATGTTATTCAGTTACAGAGAGAGAAATACCGCAGAAACATTTGTGAGATTACCTCACACTATCACTGGAAATCCTGGTTGATCCAGCCCCAAAGTGATTGCCCCCGGCTTTTCTGGCTGCCTCTGTGCAATATCTGCGTCAGCCCAATGTCAAGCTCTCTGGGGACAATGTCAATCCTCTAGCTGGTCGATTTGCTGCCCAGGAGATTCGATTTCTACCTTCTGGTCTCACACCTCGGCTCCCAACTTTTGAAACTAGAATTCCCTCTGCAAATTTCAGACTCCCTCTTGGATTCTGCGTCAGCCCTTCTGGCTCAGTGCTGCTACTGCTGGATTACTCTCTGCTGAGGAGTCTCTGGTTGAGAAAATCACTCTCTCCAGATGCTATCCTTGCCCCTCAGCTGCAAGAAATCTCCTCAATCGAATTTCCTCCTAAGAACTTCTCGCTTTAGAAATTCGATCTGCTGATCTCTCTCGATGTATTTTTTAATGACCCTCAAGTCCCTTCTTATATCTTTCTGTTGGACAACCAACTTCTTAGATTAACTCCTAATCAAAGGCTCAAATCATTTTGGCTTGATCTTCGTCTTCTTCTAGATATTATTATTATTAAAAATATTATTTATTTTAATAAAATTGTCTCTGGGTGGAATTTCCCAAAACGCTTTTTGTGTTCTTTGGAATATATACGCCTAAGTCTCCCGGCAATTTTGAGGCCTAGAGCACATCCGATGCTACCCAAAATCAACACTCCCTCTTAGCGAGGAATGTGCTCTAGCAATACACTGCTACTGCATACTGCTCTGACTCTGAAGCATCATTCTCTACGCTGCTAATGTCTGACATGCTGTCCACCAACTACTGCGTTGCTGCTATATCTGTATTGCTGCTTATGACACTGCTACTGCCAATGCTACATCTGTACTACAACTCCCTCTCAAATGCTGCATCTGCTATCCTGCAAGCAATGCATCCATACTGCAACTCAGTTGTTGAGAAAAACAATTGAAAAACATCCAAAATTACTGAACTAACTGTGTTTAGTATGATACCACGTGAATGCTGGAACTGACTGTTGCTAGTCTTTGCGCTGACCCTTTGAATCCACTGTGTTGTTGCTGGCCTCTGCTCTGTGCCATCTGCACCACTGCCAACTCTGCTCTACGCCACTAATATTTTGGCGCTCCTAGTCACTGCAACTGTCTCCTCGACACCATCTGACAATAGTCCATCCTGCTATCGCAAAACTGGGCTCCCGTAGCAAGGTATTGATCCAAGAGGTGGACTCCTCAAGGATCCTTCCCATTTGTAGCTTTTTCGAACTACAACTCCAAATCAGCCCACCTCCCTCCTGGAGGTATCTTGGATGTCATGGCGAACTCCTCCTCTTCGATCTTCACGAGCGCAACCTTCAGATCGTGTTTCTCATCCTTATCCTTCTTCCTGAGAGGATATTGTGTAGCGTAGTGACCCATCTCACCACACCTGAAACACTTGATATTTGAGACATCTTTCTTACGTCTCCACTACTCCTGCTATCCCTTCGATGCAAGGGCTGCATTATCCTCCTCCTCCTTGGTCTTCGACCCACTGCTGCTGCTGCTTCTGTCAAGTTTGACCTTGACTAAGTCTCTCCTCAGCTCCTCTTGTTTTAGAGCAGCCCACATCTCATCCCAATTCGGCAATGTTGCTCTGCCCAGGATACTTTGAACAAAGACTTGTCACTCATTTGAGACAGAATTGAGGGCCAGTCTAACCAACTCTGAATCTTGAGGTGTATGCCCCGCAACAGACAACTCATCACAGGTTTCCTTTAGCTTCATCAGGAATGGATCCACAAGCTCTCCCTTCTGCATCTGAGCATATCTCAGCTTCTACTCCAATTACATCTTTCGCTGCTCAGAAGATCCCTGATATAACGTGGCCAAGGCATCCCACATATCCTTAGTAGTCCCTCTTCTAGTAACGTGACACACCACATGATCCTTGACTCCATCCAGGATCATCCTTTTGGCCTCTGCCATCTCAGCTTTGTACTTCTTCAATGTGTCTACATCCGTAGGTTCAACCACCACGTTGTCGATGTACGTCTTGAGGGCATGCTCATCTAGAAGGGAAGACAATCTAGCTTTCTAGATGACGTAGTTGGATGCTTTTTCCAATCTGTCTTGGTCCCTCAAGCCATTGGTTGCCGTATCTCCCAAAAATGTCGAAAATCCACTCTCTGCTTCTCACTGTTGTTGCTCATCCAATGAGAAAATAGACTTCTCGGCAGGAAGTATGCTGAGGAAAAGTTCCCTCAAGGTGCTTCTCTTCTCTCTTCTGATGTTTTTTAGCCCAACAATCTGCCTGCTGAAAAATCTGCGTCCTGCCAACTCTCTCACGTCGAGGCTTCAGTGTTGCTCTCTCTGTCCCGGCAAAAAATTCGAACTGGAAGTCGTCTTCGTCGACTCACTCGGAGAGAGACTACCTTGGAAATCTGCCATCCTGGCTTGGAACTATGTCAACCCTCTGGGGGTTTCGAATTGCTGCCTCCTGCAGCTTTTTCGAACTCCCTTCTTTTGCTCAGCGTTGGATATACTGGCTCTGCTCTTCTTTCTTCATCTGCAACTTTGATACCATGTGAAAATTCCACAACCGAAATTCCTATTGTAGTAAACTGCTGTTACTTCTCCTACTTGTTAATCCATACAAGTTATTTACTGTGTGCTACGGAAAATATCGAAGTAAATACTACTGCAACCCTCACTTAATTTAAATTATATGTGTAAACAAGAAACTGAGCAAGAAAGAAAATACAACACAATGAACACCGTTATTTTTGGACAAATGTGCCTAGAAAAACCCAATGCGGGAAAACCGATGCAGCAGTTCTGAGGGTTTATTACTATTAAGCAGTAGCAAATTCTGAATACATCTCTGAATATCTCTCAAGTTATTTAGTTACAGAGAGAGAAATACTCGTAGAAAGATTTGTGATATTACCTCACACAATCACCATAAATCCTGGCTGATTCAGCCCCAAAATGATTGCCCACGGATTTTTTGCTTGCTTCTGCGCAGTATCTGCGTCAGCCCAGTGGATGAGCCTCATCATTGGGTAACTATATGGACCTTAATACACCTGCAAGCTTATTAAAATCAACTCTTCTCATAATTTCTTACATATTTTAATCATATTTTGGTTAATGAGATGAGTAAAAGTAAGATGTTATGTCTAGTGGTCTAATGTGCATTGATTGCAGGTTTTTGAGAAAAAATCATGGAAATTTTGGCTAATTAAGGGCAAAAACTCAAATGAGACAAGGAGGAGAGATTGTAGGAGATAGATCCTCCTCATTTAATCCTCAATCATTTGAATATTCCTCCATCAAATCACACTAGCTCAGAGTTACAAGTAGGCGAGTCATGAAGGTCAAAAGGCAGCGAAGCCAATGACAGTTAAGAGCCAGTTTATCTTGAGTTTGGGAGCTAAGCCTCCCTAGATTTAAGGAAGTCGTTGGAGACTTCAGTTTTATAAATAAGGAGCCCTAGAGCCTCATTAGGATTCAGATTTTTTATGTAAGAGCACTAAGCATTTTCAAGTTCAAGACTTGTGGAAGACATTGTATTGTAATTTTTCTGATATGATAATGAGAATGAGCATTTCCTTGATCCAACACTGAGTTGACTTAGAGGGCTGAAGCTCTTGGGTTAGGGCCCAACTCTAGCAGCAAAGGCTCCTCTTCTTGTACTTGTATGCTTAGTTGATTTCAAAGATTAATGGTTGAATTGGTTTTAGCATTATTCATTGCAAGTAGTTGTGAATTTGATTAGTCTGCTTCCATTTGTCCATTGCTTTAGCAGTAGCATAAAAAGATAAAGGAATACCAAAACACTGATAGTAGGTAGGTTTGGCCTCACTCCTCCCTTCAGGGACCATGGTTTGAGGAAAGAACTCCTATGCATCCCCAAAAAGACAGAATTGAGATTTCTTATGGAATTTCGGGTTTTCTGCTACTTAGGCCAGCATCTTTTCAGTTTCAAGAATAGGATTCAATTGTCATTTCTGATATCTTCAGCATTGTATTAGATCTCATAGTGTTTCACATTACTCTGCAAGTATTTCCATGCATGAACTAGGCAACTAGATAATGAAATTCTGTTTTCTTAAGTTGATTGAAAACCATTATTATTTGACATGATTCATGGATAAATGCTAGTGATTGATGCATTGCAGGAATGTCAATTGTGCAGGGAGATCTCATGACCAACAACCCCAACCTAACCTCATCCATCCACGAACACCAAAAGCCACTAAGTCCCTCAACCAATTCATCATTCCATAAGAACAACTTTCCACAGTTGTTGAGGAAATCCAACCATCTTACAAACTCTGTTTGAAGCTCTGAAGAAGTCCTAGCCAGTCCCTTGCCCTATTTCTCCCACCATTCACCTTCCTTAAACCCTACAACACCTTCCAAATCACTCCTCTTGCTCTTGGCGGGATCCCGTAGGAATACAGGGGATCTTGTAGGAAGCATTAGGACATCCTATAGGACGACTTGTAGTGGCCTGTTTTGAGGCCGAATTGTGGAAAACACATCTAGGAAGATAGGAGAAGACCCTTACTTGCCTCCCAAGCCATCTTACCTTCACCACCATCTCTAACTCACCTGCCACATAACCAAGAGGATTTAGCATTCATATTTTTCACACAAAAAAGGACAAAAAGGAAAAAAGAGTTATTGTGTTCATTTACATGCACAACAGTAGAGTGTTTGGTTATTTCAGATTGCATGCCTAGGACAGTAGGATTACATACATGTTAACTTAGCATTCTTTTGAAGCAAAGCCTCTTAGCAATTAGTTAGATGAGTGGTGTGTTTAAGCATATGATTTCAGTCTTTCCTTACTACAATAGACAAGATTTCAATTAGTGCAAATTTCCCCTTTCCTCATTGGTAATCAAGCTTATTCTAAATCAATAGAAGGCTGGTTTGAGAAACCATAGTGGTCTATTGCCAGCTTAGCAGTGACAAAGGGTGGACCCATCGCATCTGCTTGTGTATACAACACTGTCACCTCCAAGTTTGTACGAACCCCGGGTTGATAAATTAAAGTTGGTAGCCCCAGGAGTTGCAACATTCTTGTTGCAATACTGGTGATCATCATTAGTGTCAAACTCTCTAGGGACAACGTCAATCCTCTAGCTGGTCGATTTTATGCCCATGAGATTTGATTTCCGCTTCCTAGTCTCACACCCCAACTCCTGGCTTATGAGACTCGAATTCCCTCTGCAAATTTCGGACTCCCTCTTGGCTTCTGCGCTGCCTTTGCTCATACTTGCTCGCATGCCTCAAAGAAGAAGCCTCAAAATGACCGAATTTGATATGCCAAAATGGGAAGATAGGTGCCCAATTCATAGTTGTTTCTTTGAGCGAAAAGTCACGACCATTGGGGCTGGACAACATGATGAGGCTGACTTGTAACTTGGATGAAAGACACATTTTAACTAGCTTTAAATATATTTAACAAATGTCATGTTGTTGCTTGCCCAAATAAATTTGTGCCGCATTAAATAATAGAGATGAGTGCTAAATAACAATTTTCTTTTATCCAACTTAAATTCTCTTTCGGGACAAGATGGATTTCTTTTGAGGTAGATGTGTTTTTCATAGGGAAATTCACCCCTACTTTGAACATACCTTTTCTCAACAACTCCAATTTGGAGTATTCTCGATATATTTCTTGGGATTGGTGGTGGTTGGTGATGATTTTTATAATCTCCCTAGGCTGCCTTGTGACCTCTTTAATCCATTCTATTTTTGTCTCAATCTCTTCTAAAATCAGATTCAAGTTATGGACAATGTAAGGAGTCCAAAATATATGATTGTATTGAGTCTCAAAAATTAAACCTGCAACTTTGCTAATAGGTCCAGTATCTGTGATAACTTGTAGCACATTTTTGGCCCTACTTGTTCAATAGTGGCAATTAAAATTTCAGCAATGAACTTACTATCCTTTACCTCACCCAAACAATCTTTTTCTTTGATTAACATGGCTTCGTTTGGTGATGATGCAATGAAATTAATCAAAGGCCTGCGTCTTGTATTAGTCCAGCCATCCGAGATAAATTATAATGGAAAGCCATATACTACCCCATGAATTACGAATTGGTTTCAAAATATCATCAAGAAATCGCCTCTCTTTCTTCAAGAAAATTGTTTTGGCTTTTTCATTAGCCCCTTGTAACCTTGAGGGGATTTGTTAATCGCTCTCACCAAATTCTGCCAATATGGATACTGGACCACATTAAAATGGATGCCACAAGCAAAGATGGCCCTTGCCACTCTTGAGTCAGCGTCCTCTGTCCCTTGATTATCAAGCATTTTCAACAATCTACTACCTTTAACTAGATTTGATGGCTTGGATAAGTCTTCTTCTACTGCTAGTTCCCTCCTCTTACTTGCTTCATGAACAATCCTTGGCTAAATGCTATCACTCATGTGAGGATTGGTAGTGCCCATGTCAATTTTGCTTCTTTGATCCTTCAACCTTTGAGCATCATCACTCTATCTCTTGAATTTAGCCCTCACCTTTGGATTTCTGGTATGTGCACACACATATCAATACCCTTTATCTTATCATGCAAAATGTGAACCTTCACTCTTGTGTGAAATCCCCTGAAGATCTTATCACTTTGCATAAATTGCACTTCCATTTCCCCGTAGCATCGGAACCCATTTGCTTCACTTTGGTAACAAACTTCCATAGAGGATAATATTCTTGCTACCTGGCTGATTGAGTAGATTTAGGGGCACTAGAAACGCAACTTTGAGAAGCCATGAATGTTGTAATATTAGAAAATGAAACACTCACCCAAACCACTGCTACTCACGTCCTTCCTCTTGCTTCCCATGCCTTTCCTCTTGTTGCCCACACCCTTCTTCTTGCTGCCCATGCTCCAAAACACAAATACAATTTTCGTTGTTGCTATAGGAAGCTCCTCTTACAGAAGAATGTGTGAGAAATGAGTGAATGAAGTGCGTTCTTACCACTAAATCTAGCAGGCCTCCGAGAGGGAAACCCTACAAGACAAAGCTAGACAAAGTGCTAAATAGTGGGGTAGAAGCCCAATGTTACATTTGCCTCTCTTTACGGACTTTCACAAATGGAGGGAGTTCTGGTAGGAGGGAGATCACTTAAAATAGGTATGCTAGGTATAAGGCGCAAAGTGATCAAGCTAGAGCTCATCTAAGAGAGAAGCTCAATAATGGTACAAGGCTTCAAAGAAGCAAAACACTCTCAAAGAAAAGCTCAAGAAAAGAAGGCTCATGACCTAGGGTTTCATGATTTTTCTATGGTGATAGGTATTCACAAGGTCAAGGCCCAAGAGAAAAGGCTTATTGAGATATACTTCAACAAGTACTAAGCTCATACAACCTTCAAGAAAGTCCTCAAGTTGTGGGCAAAAGAACTAGTGTTTCCCTCTTAAGGCAACACCTAGGGCAAGAGATTTAATGGATGAAATTTGAGTGGATGCCCACCAATTTGATAGATTAGGTAGCATAGACCTATCTCTTGATGTTTAGGCTATCATATCATGAAAAAGCCTCCTCCCTAAAATTTCACCGTAATCCCTAGGTTTTTGCCTTGGCCTTAAAAGGACCGAATTTGAGAGGAGAAAAATATGGATAAAGTTTTGGGATGATCACCAAATTATTGAACTAGTGCCTTATCTTTTAGGCATCTGGAGTCGAGGATGTGACAGATGAGCCAACTTTGTTGCTAAGGAGGCCGAAATTTGATGCCCTAGGTATCAAGATTCCAACATTTACCCACTTAATGATAAATGGAGTTTGACGGAGAGTTATAAAAATTCCTCCACTAGGAACACTTGTTACATGTTATACAATGAGTAGCATATGTAATTCTCAACTAGATAGCCTTAAAATTTGTTTTCAACAAATTAGGGCACAATCAAGCATAATCTAGAAGCAGCAATTCCATACATTAGACAAATTCAAAATGATAATCTTCAACAATAGGCACTTACAAAATAACATGTAGTATATCCATCCATTTCCCAAATAAATAACTCCAAAGACAATCCAAAATAACTTCCAAATATCAAAATGCATTATAAGAATCTCCAATAGCCAAGGTGGAACAGGCGTGAGTTTTTTCCAAGAGGTCGAATTATCCAAATGATGATGATTAGAGGATCAAATGATCACTCTTATTTAAACATGTCTAATGAGTTCTAATTTAACCTAAAAGCCCGTCTTAGTTGTAAAATGATGGGAAAAACTAATTGTGGTTACAAGCTAACCATATAGCCAATTTAACATCATAAGAAACCACCCGCAAGAGGGCCAAAATGCTGATGTCATGCATGGATGGGCCACTTGGAGGCATGTGTTGAGCTCCTCTAATTTCAAGTTGAGTCAAGAGGGCTCCAAAAATCATCCTCTAGGGGTTCGCCCCTAGATCCCCATGCAAATCATCGTGTGCACCACTGTTTTGTGTTGGGGGCACAAAATGGGTCTCATGCGTTTTCTGGCGACAAAATAAGTTGGTTCTGATCCAACGTTGAGGGCTCAAGGGATGCTGCTAGCCCTCCCATGTCTCAACGGGTGAGTCAAACCTCATCTGGGCCTTGGATCAACTACCAACCATGTGTACATTGCTAAGCCGATTTGGGGCATATTGGTCCAAGTGCATCATCTCATATATAATGTGGGGAAAAGCGTACTCTGCTGGTGTGTTGTAGGTGCCCATGGTATGGAGTGATGCTCTGCGAGTGATAGGAGTTCCATGGCTCTCAACGTTTCACCTGTAGGGTGTCATATACTCCTCTAGTGGACTTGGGCCCCAATTAAGTTGCCCAACCTATGATGAAAACCACTTGCCAATTGCACATATTGTCCAGAGTTGCATATTCACCATTAGGTACAATTAATCATTAGTACATTTAAGTGAACCATATGGGGCTTCTCTTCCAAATTTGGGGCTTTGATCATGTTATACATTTACCTTCCTAGGAAGGAGTGGCTAATAGATGACCCTATTAGGTGTTCCTAATCCCTAAGTGAAAATACATGTCCTTGGTTCATCCTTCAATCAATAGGTGGCATGTGAATAATGATGAGACAGAATGGGGATAAAGGGGTCCCAGGGCATGCCATGGGTACAAGGATAACAATGGCGAGGAAGTCCATGTATTGGGTGTACGGATGTGAGGAGGGAGAAATCATGGATGCATAAGTTACCCCAGTCTTTGATTTTACACCCCTCTTTTTTTTCTCTTAATTTTTCTTTGTATTACTACTCGAAGCTCTAGGAAATGAGAGCATGTTGTGAATGATGTATAGTAGTTATTACCCCCTTAAAGGTGGGTTAGTTCATCACCCACTAGGGGTTGAGATGTGCATGGTTTCCTTTTATGATGTGATGGGAAAATCAGTGGCCTTAGGGTGATGGCCATAATGATAATGGGTAGAGATCATGTTGCCTTTTGCCCACGCGCTATTATTAATGTCCCCACCATCTTTTGCATTTCATGATTCCTTTTCTTTTGTTTCTTTCTTGTGGCTATGATATGCTTTTAACTTTCTTTTTTAGTTGTATCAACCTTTAGGGAAACATTTCCAAGCCTGACCCAGATATTTGGATAAGGGGAGGGGGTGTGCCAACACCTGTGGACCCAGAGTAGGAAAATAGTGAATAGGGCTTGTAATTTGTGGAGGGAAGTGAAAAATATGGAATGGGAAAACGGGACCACACTACCAAAATTGGGGTTTCCCAAGTAGTGCCCTTCCTAAATCCATAGGCCAATAGGGGAGATCCAATAGGACTAGGATTGAAGATTAACTCCAGGGGGTGTGCCAACACCTGTGGACCCAGAGCAGGAAAATAGTGAATAGGGCTTGTAATTTGTGGAGGGAAGTGAAAAATATGGAATGGGAAAACGGGACCACACTACCAAAATTGGGGTTTCCCAAGTAGTGCCCTTCCTAAATCCATAGGCCAATAGGGGAGATCCAATAGGACTAGGATTGAAGATTAACTCCCCATTTAAGGTGAAGGAACAAAACCACGGCCAAAACCCGTCCTTCTTCCAAGTCACTGAATGATCCATGCCCAAAATGCCCAAATAAAAAACAAGCATAAGCACTTGATCGCACAATGAAAAACATACCTTTTGGGTTAGATTGCCCACCTTCTAACATATGTTCTTGACAAATGGGTGAGGAAACATACGATTGATGCACGGGGCAGAGATAAAGTGGCACATCACATCGGCTATGAGGTCGCTGTCAGGGGCTGATGGCTACCGGCTGGAAGAAGATGAAAAAGAAAAAAGCGCCCCTAAGGGTACCCACTTTTGGTGGGTAACATGCCTTTTTATAGAAAAGAAAAGGCCGATAGGGTTTTTAGACAATTTTAATTTTTTAATTTTATAGAGAAGTCTATTTCTAATTTTTTTATTAAATTTTGTTAACTACAACATAAAAAAGTGTTAACTTAGTGTGTTTGGGTGATTGATGGGGCCCACGTCCTTCTTGGCCCTTTGAGACGTGCAGAAAACAAAAAAAAGTTGTTTTTCCACTCGAAACAACCCTGAAGCGCCGTCGGCTATCTCGAATAACTTTTTGAAATCGTAAAATGTCGTCTAGGACGATCGACAATGTTTTGGGGTCGTTTTGGATCCACTTCAGCATTTTGGCAGGTTTTCGGTACTGGGACAACCTATCCCATGGCATTTCCCGCAACATAAACTAGAGCATTTATATACTTTTGGATTTTTGATGTCAGGTACTAAGTTTATTTAAAAAAGTCACCTCTTGTCATTCAATTCCTGGATTAGATAATCTCTTTTCCATTTTCTCTTAGGTTTTATGAGCATATATTTCCCAAAGTCCTAAATTTTAGGTTGCTTTAGCCATTCTCTTTTCCCTTTGCCCTTGGACCTCCCAAGCATATGATTCTTTCAGTATTCAATGAGTTACTGTGCTTCTTTATTTGAGGAAGATACCTTCTAATACCAATCACTTACAAGTGAGAATGTCTTTTCATCCCTTTGTTATTTGTCCTCCTAAGCACATGTTTTCCAAGGTCATAAAATTTAGGCAAATTTAGTTTTTTGAAATTGAACCACTTCAAATACTTGAACATTTACATGCTTTTGGATTTGTGATGTCAAGTACTAAGGGAGTTCCCCAAAGCTATTACGTCTTCCAAACACATTTTTCTAGAGTTGTGACTTTTAGGCTCTTTAATGTTAATTTTTTAACCCTAGCAATCTCACAATTTATTGCCTAGCAGATTCCTTGCAGTAAAATAATTATTACGCGAATCTATTGAATAGAAGAACAACTAGGATTTTAACAATTATAATAGCCAAAGCAAAAAATTAAACACCAATATCACAATCACACGCACACAAGATTTCTTCCCTTCAAATCAATCCTTCATTCAAATAACTGTAGAACTTACAAGGGTTCCCTTCCTGGGATAATGGCCCGCTGAGGAAAATACAAACAAAAACCTAGAACTGATATGGTTGCCCAAACCCTTGATATGTTCTTCGATCTTGCTTGGTTGATTAGAATCTCCCTTGTTGCCCCTTGCACTATTGATTTTACAAGAGTCTCCTTTGTTGATAATTATTTTTGATGTTTTAGACCTTTTCACATTCTTATTTATTCCATCATTCAATAAATATGTAGAAGACATCAACCATATAGAAAATAAGACACTAGGATCTGTTGACGTTGTTGGACCTACTAACATTAAGGGGATCTCCCCGATATGAAGTCCCAACTAGACCTCACACCGTTTGGAGTAGGAGTCCCAATAGTGGGTGGTAATGTATGCTTTGGCTGCGCAAACGCATAGAGTGGAGTATTGTAACTTTGGGTGAGAGCAAGTGTGTGACCATGTGGAAAGTCAAGTGCGATGCATGCAGGTTCCAACACACAAAGGGAAAAGGAAGTGCGCCCCTTGGAAGCCTGTAATACTATGTAGCTTGAAAGGAATACACGAGTGTAATAACATCACATGCTAAGATGCAAAATATTCCATAAGTTAAATTGATGAATTAATACAACAACAAACATTCAACAAGATTCATACAAATGCAAACGAAATAGTTCATAAGCATAAGCGTAAGTTAAATAACATACCTTGCAAATACAACAAGAATAGTCCTACTATATTCACAACAGATGCATGAAAGTGTGCTAACTCTTATTTTATTATAAGTGAAAGTTCCGTTCATACATACACCATTGACAGACAACTAGCCCCAATAGTGGAACATTAAAGTCAAGAACACCTGCTCCTTCAAAGAAGTATACTTTCTCTATGCTACGGAGAAGCCAAGGCTCTTCACAATACTCCCAAGCTCCTTCTAAGCCTAAGCCTAGCCAAAAGCTTGGCTCCCAAAAACCTGTTGCATGAGTTACGAGGTGTTATTTATAACAAGAGGGGGTGACTCTTCAACTCCCCCTTTGTGACCTTTGGACTACCCTCATGACTCTTCAACTTCTTTACAAAATGACTCATTACATTACATCATGACTCTTCACATTCCAATATTGACACTTGGAATTTCACTTACAATATAATTACAAATAATATTACATTTTACATTTGTATCCATATAAGACAAAATCGGAGGGCTAATGGAAGACACCCTAATGCAGTTCCTTGCCTACTTTCTCTAAAAATTGATGGCTCAAATGGAATTCGTTGGGTGACCTAGCTAGCTAGACTGTCTAGGGATAGGGCAAAAAAATTCTGAAAAAGGGAAAAATTTAGGGTGATCATCAAGGATTGAGATCAATGCCTAGCCAATTGTGGAGAATGGAGTCAAAGGGAAATTTATTTAGGATTTTCGCTCCTTCAAGGGGTCCTCCTACAACTTTGCATGCCCTAGAGATGCACCAACTAGGTTACATGAGCCATTTATACTTCTTTTGACAAATTAAAGGAGTTTGAAGGTGAAAGGTATTAACCCACCCCTAGGAATAGTTCGATCTTCTTGCCAAGATGAGTAATATATGAAACGAGCCAAGATTAGATGTGTTTATGAATTTCGCATCAATAACGAGGGCACAAACATAATCCAAGCATAGCGTTCCATACATTAGACATAAAACATGAAATTTTTTGCATAAGAAAGCACTTACATGACAAAATGATTATTTCCATCCATTTGATTTGGAATAATGAAGCACGAAGACAAGATAACAATCTTCCAAGCATCGAAATGCATCAATTAACGTCCAATTCATCCAACAATAATAGGTTCGAGTTCTTTTCTCTAAATGGATACCAATCTAAGTGATGATGAGAGATCAAATGATCCTCTCTTATATTTAGATGATCATGCAAGGGATTCAAATGGCCTAATTATGCCTAATAATGCCCCTACAATAAAAATAATGTGCAAAATAACGTCCTTTTGGTGACAAGCCCACCAAATAGCTCCATAATATGAAAAATAAGCCTCTCAAGAGGGCTGAAATGATAATACAATAGCTAGGAGGGTTGTTGTAAGGCCTAATAAAGTCCCTCATGTGCCATAATGAATAAGAGGGCTCCAATAACAGTGATGAAGGGGTTGGTCCCATGATCTCCAAGGAAATGACTTGTGGTGCTCCCAAATGGCTGTGGGGACACAAAAACATCCTCATGGGTCTCCAACTGAATCGAACAAGCATGTATCCCGCCTGAAAGGGTTGTAACAATGATGCAAACCCTCCTTTGTCTCCCATGGTGAGACAAAACCCCATATGGGCCCTGCATCAACTGTCAAGTGTGTGGTGCAAGTGTGTAGCTGGCTGGGAAGGGTGGTCTAGGTGCATCATCGTCTTCAAATAAGTCGAACATGAGCAAGCAATGAATGGTGCTGAAGGATCCCATGGCATGGCTATCTGCTCTCTACTATAGTGGAGGTCCATGACTCTTAACACACCCTACAAATTCCAATATGACCCTCTAGAGGGCTTGGACCTCATATAGGGAGTCCAAACCCCCAGATGAAGAGCCACCTGGAATCTTGTATAAGATCCAATGCGTCTTCTGACCTTCCAATACAAAAATTCATTAGTGCAATTGAGCAAATGAGCTTACGAATCATAGAACTACGTGGGCACTTCATAGTGGCATGCCCTTCCATAAGGAGATTTAGAATGTACAAGTGTCTTAAGGCTCAAGAAGGAGGTTGATCAAGGACCCTATTAGATGGTTTCAACCTGTAAGGGAGTTACAGGTTCATGGTACATCCATTATATGGCTGGTGTCATGTGATATAATGATGGAATAGAGTGGGGCATCAAGGGAAGGCTCCAAGCCACATGCCATGGTACTAGGGTAGCTATGTGCGAGGCCCACACTTGGGTTTAGAGATGTAGGAGGGAGAAATCGTGGTACAGGAGTTACCCAAGCCTTTGTTTTTCGACCCTTATTCATACACCTTTTTCCTTCTATTGATTTTTCTTTTATAACTGCTCGGGGCTCTAGGGGATGAGATCATGATGCAAATGATATAACAGTGAATACCCCTTTTAAAGTTGGGCAGTTGATTGCCTACCAGGGGTTCGGACAATCAGGGGTTCCTTAGCGATGAAGGGGGCCAATATAGGGGCCCTAGGAACCAGAATGATGGCCATGATGATAGGGGTAGAGCTCATGTTGGTTTTTTGCCCACGTGCTAAATTTGTATGTCTCGACCATATTTTGCTTTTAATGGTACATTTCTTGTTGAGAGTGGCCATATTATGCATTTTAGTTTCTTTTAGCTGCATCAACCTCCAGGGTATCATTGTAGGCCCAACCTAGAGTGTGAACAAGGGGAAGGGTAGGCTAACTCCTTGTGGACCCAATGAAAAAATGTGGACCCGAATGGGAAATATGTGGAAGGAGTGTATAATGAGTGGAGGGGAGTGATGTATGTGGTGTTGGGAAGCGGGACCAAATAACCAAAACCAATATTTCCCATGTAGTGCAACTCCTAAGGCTAGCAACCAATAAAGGAGATCCCATGAGACTAGGATACAAGGTTAACCACCAAGTTGGACAAGGGGACAAGAGTACAAACCAAGCCCATTCTTTCTGCTGAATATTCCTGCTAATCCATGCCTAGAAGTGTCCATGATAAGTGATGGGCTTGGTATTGCAACAAGGATGTTGAAACTCTCGGGATTCTCAACTTAAATTAACAATCCAAGGTTCGTACAAACTTAGAGGTGCGGTGCTATATGCACAGTAGGTCAAGATCTACTCATGTCACCCTCAGTCATTGAATTAGATCAAGGTATGTGGAGACAAATCCTTCAATGAACTACAAAGAGAATTTGTAAAAATAGGCAGAAGCCTACCGTAATTGCAAGGAAGTGAACATTATCCTCATTGCATAAATGAAATTGCCATTCATTAGATGTAAAGACTAACTGTAACTACAGGAAGGAAAAAGACTACACCAGTTGCAAAAATGAACCATGCTACTCTACTTGCAAACCAAACAAGTTAACACTCTACTTGCAGAATGTAAATCATTAATCTATTTAAAAATTTCTTTGAAAGAGGAAATTTAATCTACAACTCATAACTAGGAAATCAAAGAGTGTAAGTTTTGAAAACTAGGTCTAATATATTTTCATTAAAGAGTTTTCCTTCGTATCACTGAATTTAAGATAGTTTTAGCTCTAGCAGTAGGATCCTTACTCATTGCAGGAAAGAATAATCATTGTGATTCAAATGTGAAAATCTGCCTCTTAGTTCTAATTACTGTATTGTACTTGTAGTGAAGGAAGGATGGGTCTAGAGTGGTCCTTGGGTTTCCCCAATCATGGATTCAAAGCCTGGAGGTCATTGTTCAATCCCAAAATGAAAAAATCAAGATCTTAGAGTAAATTTTGCCGCGTTTAGGCAATGCTACAAGACTCTTTCAGGATGTTACAGGATAACATGTTTTGCTACAGGATTGGGTCCAAGAGCTTTTGGAGGATAAGAAAGGTGTTTTGAAGGTGGAGGAAGATGGATGAGGGTGTATGAAGGATGTATGAGGCCTTTTTTCCAAGCTTAGCACCCCTTAGACGCCCATCTTGCACAAAAATACATGCCCACGGTGTCATTCATTATTTATGAAAAGATGATCTCAGTGGCAGAATTTGAGAGCAATATGAGGTGTCCAGGAGGAGGATGCTAATGACAAAGTGGATGTAAGATTAATGTTCCAACCCCTGCAAGTCACTGACAGTCCCTGCAGACTAATCAATCAACCTCTTTTCCTCTTGGGAAGAACAGACATCTAATGATCAAATTGCAGCAAAATAAATCAAAAGTGGAAAGGATGAGTTGAATTTTATTTCATCAAGAACTATTCTATCTTACAACATGCATCTAATTCATTTTCCAAGACATGATGTCAACTTCTAAGATGCAGAAACAAAGCATGCAAGAGAATTGCAATCCAAAGACTTGCAAATTCCAAAGAAACATAAATTCATATTTTTGGCTTGTCGTTGTAGACTCTTCAAAGTCATATTTTTTCTCCTATGGGTTTCACGCACAAGTTGGTGGGTAACATCTGGCTCCAACTAGGACATGATCTCTCAATAGAGTGCATGAACGTACTCGAACAAGAAGGTCATGAGAGCACCAACAATCTCTTAGGACCGCAAACCTGCTACCTGCACATCAATGACTAAATACATGGGGCAACATGTTTTTGCAGCGTCTTATGATTTCCCATGCTTTTGTTAGGCCATAAAAGTGAAAAAGAAATAAAATTTTATTCTAGATGCAATTTTGATCTTAAATGCACCTAATCTAGCATGATAAAAGGATATGATGTTAGTTCTAATGCAAAAATAAATATGCAATGCATCCTACCCTAACATGCATATTATCTCAGACAAAGACTAAGTGTAATCATAGAGCCAATGCAACTAACATATCATTTGATCAGTGTAAACTTGCCTGCCTATATGATTACTCATGCAATAGATCCAAAAGCCAAGACAAGAACAATCACATGGTGGATGATGTAGGTGGGAGGCAGGAAAATACAATGTCCATACATGGAGTATCACAGGGGAAGAGGGAACAAAGGTATTCAATCTACTCCACAAGATTCTTTCTTTCAACCAAAAAATAGAGATGTCAACAACCAAGCTCATCAACCTTCGATGGATGGCAACCTTAGGCATATCATCCCCATCATGGTCCTTATCATTCATATCGTGCTTTATGGCCATCATAGGGTCATGATTAGAAAGAAAGGGAAACTGATGACATGGGGGGACACCATAAGCAGGTTGCTGATGTTCAGGCGAGAGAAAGGATTATTTATTACAAGAAGGGTTGAGGAAAGGGTCCACATGCAACTCAACTACAAGCCTAGGATTGTGAGGAGAGACAAGGGTCCTATTGATATCATCATTATCGGTGTCATAGATAGGGTCTTTGTCAAAACGATTCCCATGAACCTATCATTTCCCTTGTTCAATATGTAAGCAATCATTGATATCAATGTTTGAAGGGGTTACGGGATCACCTTTTCCAAGGTCTTCAAAGAGTGAATTGTCAGAAATAGTATCTTCAAAAAGGTGTTCACATCTTCAATTTCCCTAGACTCATCCTCCCTATCACATGTGTTTTGAAAATTATCTTCATAACCTTTTTCGCCAAGTGGACCCAAGGAGGACCCTCCTTCTTGCTCATCATCTAGATTTCCAAGGTCACCATGAAGCTTAATGATGGCTTCCTCTTGAACGTTTAGTGCAGGGCATACTTGAAAATGTCTAAGAAAGCCATCAAAGAATTCCTCAATAGATGAGATGCTCCTAGGTTCATGATTATGCAACCATGAATTATGACCATGGAGGGATCTCATGAACAACACTATGAGGATATCCTCGTGGACCGCTTTCATCTTTGAGGTATGAACAATAAATCTTTCTACATGATCAATCGTAGAGAGTGGATCACCATTAAACATGGGAACCCCATGTACCTGTTGAAAAACCTAGGGCAAAGAATTAGGGCTTCATTTAAATTGATTTCTCTTATATATTTGACATTTTCTTATGCATTAGATTAGGATATGAGCTTCATTTTGCAATTTTGTTTAACTTCAAGACAAATGGCAACAAGAAGATCAAGAAAAAGACATGAACACCAAAAATAGGTGCCAAGCCAGGGCAAAACCCCTAATGGGAAAAACCCACAAAAAAATCTCTCTTCTTCTAGAATCTATCCAATGAAGACTTCCAAGACCAATACCCAAGCCACACCAAGTGATGAGCCAACAGAAACCCAAAACAATTCTCTGCAAAGATCAGCTTGAGGAAACCCTAGGTCTTCGTCCAAGAACTCGCACATGTAGGCAATGGCAAGACAAAAATCACATCTTCCTTCATTCGTTGGCCTCCAAAATTTCGCTGGACAGATCTTCCTACTTTTTGCTGGATCAAATAGATTCTTACTTCTTCGATCTATCCTCTAATGGGGAGGACGAGTCTCCCTATATAGGCTTTCATGGAGGACGAGTTGGGCCTTTGTAGGCTGACTTGTAGCTGGTTGCCAATCCATCACTTGGAGGCTTCTAGACATTAAAATTTACAATAATAATTTTCCTTTTTCGATATATGAGCCCTCGAAGGGCTGGTACATCACGACCTTGACCCTTTGACTTGTCAACAAGACCCCTGGAGCACTCAATGGGTGCTTTAACCTGGGACTACAACAAGATGGGCAAGAAACTCACTTAAAATAATAATATTTTTCGTTTACAAATAATTTATATTTTTAGTGGATAATATGCCTACGACTCCATCCAAACACTAATGTGCCTTTCTAAATTGGGTTGGAGGGCTTTTGGATTGACCTCTCTGCGCCAAATTGCATATTCATCCAATGGAATTCTATTTTACAGTTGGCTTTGCTCCTCACCTTTAGGATTTGATTCTTTATCCCCACCTTTCCTTTTGACAAGTACATCAATAATTTTCTTTTGACAAGTCCATCATCAGGTCATGACCTAGTACACTAAATGAATACCGAACCTAGTTAGATTTACAACACTCCCTCTTAACTAGGGAGGTATTCATCACTGACAATAGGTACAAGGACAATACTTCCATTGGAACATTCTTATAAGGAGTCAGATTGGTAAGCCATCTTAAGCATTAACATTATGATCAATGTACCAACATTGTCAACATAGCAAGGCCTTGACTAACAAGCTCTATCTCTCAATAGATCAGAGCACAATGTAGGGAGACTTTAAGTGGGACATGCACTACCTCTCAGGACACATACCCGAACTAGTTGTTCACTAGGTATGTCCCTCTAGGACTATTCTTCTCTTGGAATCCCAATCCTTAAAGAATATCAGTCCTCTTCGACCACTCTTCTCTTGGATACGCCGTTAGATCCTGAAAGAGTGTCGGTCACAAGACTACTACCTATCTTGGATTTACAACCCTCAAGGAGTATCGGTCTTAGATGTTTACTCAATCCGTTGGACGCCATTCTCTCCCCATGGCCTTCATTGGGACTTACGACTGTTAGTCTAGGTCTAGTGCATGACACATGAAGTAGAGAATCATGTTCGACACTCCTTCTTAACCAGGGAGGGGCGTCCAATATTAATCATCAGCTACTTGACAATAGCTCTCAGGGCTCTATCATTATCATTATCAACATCATCGTCATCATCATTATCATTACACGTGAAAGCTTCCTTTGAACATCACAGAGCCCTCCAAGTGTAGCAGTGTCATCATTAAGACAGGGTTCACCATCACTTTCCACATAATCGGCTTGCAACAGTTGCATCGTCACGAACCAATCATCATAGAGCTCGAACATGGCTCTCTATTAACATTGGGAAATTAATCTAGGACACAATCATCGAATCATCTGCAACCTGCTCTCATATCTGTCATCATGGGGTTCAACAACACCTTCGGACCATGTGCCAAGGCGGCAATCCCTTTGTATAAAAAATGTCACCTGTACTTCACATAGCAAGATCGTGCAGAGTATCTCGAGATATCATGTCATCATCAACATCATGGACTTTCATCATCATCAGAGTTTTTAGCGAAATCATCAATATCATGCCTCAGCCAATCATCTATTCGTGCATATCAGCTCATTATCCTACAACTGAACCAGCAGGGTCCTCAGAGACCTACTCCAAAACATATAGAATGGATATCAATGGTGATACCATCATAGTCATTCTTCCTAGAAGAAATCATCCTGTTACATCACATATAGATGATCATTATATAATACTGTTCAACTTGCAACATAACATCAATGTCAGCTGGATGACTGCCAATTACATATATCAGAACTACAAACATCAATGTCAGCTGGATGACTGCCAATTACATATATCAGGACTACAATAAAATGTCCGAAGTATCATATGTCACACGCCATGATGCAATGCATTCTACTAATGCAACTATATTCCCTACTCTAACAGAACAGAGTATGAATATGATAGAGCATCATCAGAAGAACAGATCCTTAGGATCTTCTTCTTCTCAGGTTGTTTGACCTCTTCAACTGCATGGGCTCCATCCTTCCACTTTGTATCTTTCCTTGGCTTGGATTCTGCCATTACACATTCAGACCATAACTCATCAAAACTTGAAGTCTCCTTTTTCGTATATATGTTGCATACAGATGAGTTCCATTCTTGAGGCAGTGCATTGAGTATAATTATCGTCATTGAATATGATGTATGCTCAGAAATAATCTTCTAAACGCCGATCTTCGTGGCTAACACTATTGCATATGTATAGATATGATTTCGATATAGAAACAATACTTCAGAACTTTGGGTTAGTGATCTGGGGTTATGCTTCTTCTATGCACAAAGCGATGCCATAAATTTTGGACTATACACAGAGGGGATTTCTTCGTAAAGAATTAGCTGATAGCAATATACATACCAGAGTGCTCAGAAAATTGGAGGCCTTGATGAGATGGCAGACCATGTTAGATCTCTGTTTGACCCTCGCTGTTATGCCAGTGTATTCTGTTGAAGAATCTAGGGCATGCATAGATAAGATGATTCTTCATTACATGATAACAATTTGTGAAGTGTTTATGAAATTTTATCTTAGCTTGATGTTTACTTCATTCTTAGCATGTGTAAGTTAGCTTCATCAAACTGCTATCAAAACAAAAGAGACAAGAACACAAAGTATTTGGCATTTTGCCAGGGCCAAAACCTCTCCCTCTTGGAGAGGAAAACCCACTCATAAATTCTTCTTATAGAAATTTTATTGACGAATACCAAGACCATGACCCTTGACACAATCTGCCTCTCCAAGACCAAGCCATCAATCCTCTTTGTGTTACTGCTGAGACCATTATCTTTGCTACACCATAGAGGTCATCTCTGCTGCACCATCTTGATCTTTATCACTGCTGCAACCCCATTGCTGTAACATAGAGGCCTTCACAATAGTATCACCAGGATCATTTGCTAATGCATCTCTTGCTGTACTGAGATCATTGTTACACCCCGAGACAATGAAATCACTCATAGATATATGATCATGATCTGTAATTACTATGATTACAATTAAGTCAGGATCAAGACTATGATCCTTGTCACTATTCCTTGTAGCATGTTGAGACTGCCTTATACTAGATCTGAATACTGTGATGACCTAGTCTCCTTCTACATGTATGCCGAGGATCTCTTCACTGAACCCTTATTTCATCATCAGGTCATGGCAAGACTGTAATATATATAGAAGAGACAACACTTGACATAATCTTCATTGAGCCGAGAGAGAAGATCTATCAGTGTTGTCCAATGTCTAGTCTGCTACAGGAGTGCCACCGAGGTCTTTATGTCAGGGCTGCTCCTTGTCATGCGAGATTAGCCTATTACTGTGATGCTGAGATTGCCATGCCGAGAATGTCCAGACTTCATGCCAAAACTGTATCCTCATCCGAGATATCCTCTGCTTCATCTATCTGAGATTTTGCACCCGCAATTGAGGATATATTTAGCCCAAAAACTTGTCTTACAGTTGCGTCATTATTGCTCCATATAGCCTTGGTTATGACTGCACCTAAAACCCCAAACGAGGTGCAGTCAAAGCCTACTGTGGCTTGGAGTTATATGCGAAAATTTCAGAGGCATACGAATTCTGTCTTGTCTCTTTTGCGCTGACCCTTTATGGGTATTTATAGTGGTTATGCCCATATATGCAAGTCAACATAAACTTATGAACCGTCGTGACTGTTCTATTGAGCTGACGTTACTTCCATTTATTTAATTTAATATTTTCTGGCCCACTTGAAGATCCCTTTGCTTTTCTTGCAGACTTCGGCAGGATTGCTTTTGAGGCATTGATCTTGGTCTTGGAGGGCTGTTACTTGAAGACTTGTACTTATTTACATGAACTCATGAAGAGTTTCTATACACATGACATGACTCTTTGACATATAAATAAATCATAAAGACATCAAGAAGAAGTCTTTTACCGAGAGACACTTCTTGCTCATGAAACCCATGTAACAAGATTACAAAAATAATTTATATGCTTTTATTACATCAAATACAAAGATCATGTCATTATGAAGACCGAACCTAGTTACACTTTCTTCAACATATTCGACCTTACTTGATCTGCTTATCTATCTTATTTGATCCTTTAAAGATGTGCTATCAAAACCCTCGCTCTTGCAATAGAAGGTTTGCGGCTTGATATGGTGACTAGGTGTCAAAAGACTTCGTTCCTTTTGCCAATAAATGTGGCTTGGAGAGGTCTGTGTCCTCATCTCCTTGCTCCGTTGAAACATAGCTTAGGTGCTTCTTAAATGATCTCGCTTTTGCTCAGACTAGCGGCCTTATATGCAACTAGGGCTAGAATATATGCCCAGAAAATGGATCTTGAAGCCACCACAAATTTGGATTAGGACAAGGCTTTATTTTGAGATGAAAAAGTGTGAGGACGATCTTCTTCCTGCCCTTAGTTCAAGAACCTCACTCTGATACCATGTTTTGAAATCTAGGGCAAAGAATTAGGGCTTCATTTAAATTTATTTCTCTTATATCTTAGACATTTTCTTGTGCATTAGATTAGGATATTTACTTCATTTTGTAGTTTTGTTTAACATCAAGACAAATTCCAACAAGAAGATCAAGAAAAACACAAGAGCACCAAAAATAGGCTCCCAAGCTAGGGCGATACCCCAAATGGTGAAAACCCAGAAAAACTCTCTTCTTATAGAATCTATCCAATGAAGCCTTCCAAGACCAATACCCAAACCAAACCAAGTGATCAGCCAACCAAACCCCAAAACAATTCTCTGCAAGGATCAGCCTGAGGAAATGTTGGTCTTCCTCCTAAAACTCGCACACGTAAGCAATGGCAACAAAAAAATCACATCTTCCTTCCTTCGTTGGCCCTCCAAAATTTCGCTAGACAAATCTTCCTTCTTTTCACTCGATCATATAGATTCTTCCTTCTTCAATCTGTCCTCTAATGAGGAGGACAAGTCTCCTTATATAGGCTTTCGTGGAGTTTGAGTTGGGCCTTACTAGGTCGACTTGTAGCTGGTTGGCCGACCCATCACTTGGAGGCTTCTAGACATTAACATTTACATTAATAATTTTCCTTTTTCAATACATGATCCCTCCAAGGCCTGGTACATCATGACCTTGACCCTTTGACTTGTCAACAAGACCCCTAGAGCACTCAATGGGTGCTTTGACCTAGCCTCTAGGACTACAACAAGATGGGTAAGAAACCCACTTAAAATAATAATATTTTTCTTTTACAAATAATTTATATTTCTTTTCCCTTTTGTCAAGTACATCAATAATTACATTTTCTTTTAACAAGTCCATCATCAAGTCATGATCCAGTACACTAAATGAGGATTGCACCTAGTTATATTTTCAATAGTAGCATCCTTCCTGTGACATAATTAGGGTGCCTAGGGATGATAGTGATCTCCAAAGCGAGAAAATCATCAAAGAAAGACACCCTATTGAGGTATACATGTAAATTATGTAGGAGTCGTCAGGGTGAATTTAGAGATGCCTAGAGAAATGCTTGTTCCATCCTAAAAGCATTGACCTCAAATTTCAATGAAGAACTAGGGCTTTGTTCTTTCGATGGAGTCGCCAAGAATGATATATCAATATTTTTGTATAAGGAACAAGACACATGTCCGATGTCCCTGACAACAATGCCAAAAATGTTACTGCTCAATTTTGTAGGGGTCTTAGGAGGGATTCCAAAGGGGCCACTACTAGACCAAGTGGCAATAATGTGACAAGGACCCACTGTCGCCTCAGTTAATTTCCCTTGCTCTTTACGGACTTTCCTTGATGGGAGGAGTCCCGATATAGAGGAGATCACAAGGAAGGTAAGTCAATGATAGGAAGTAATGTGATTCCTAATGCTCATTCATAAGAGAGACTAAAAATAATAGACTTGCTAGCTTTAGAAGGAAGGTCAGGGGCTCTTTAAGAAAGGCTCATGGGAGGCTTAGGCATAGGGATTATAGGTATTCCGTTAAAAAGTATGTCCTAGACCTAAGGGCCTCCCTTAAGGTCTTTTGGGGTAACAATGATATGAAAGGTTGGGACCACAAGAGAGACCTAGAAGATCCAAGCAAGGCCTAGTGTTTATGATGATCGCCAACAATAGGATTAGGTCAAGCAAGGATGAGAGGAAAGGGTCAAGATAGATTCAATTCCTTAGAGTTTTCAAGCACAATAGACCCTTTGGAATACCACTAACCTAGAATGACGTAAACCCAATCGATTTTGGAGCTAGGGCTTGGTTTTTCTCACAAACCGACCGTGGGATTGGCTTCAAACTTGGAGTGCCAGTGGGAGACACCCCATCGCAGATCCTTGCCAACTTGCTTTGCAAATGGATGGCTCAAATGGAATTTGTTGGGTGCCCTAGCTAAGCCGTCTAGGATTAGGGCATAAAAATTCTGGAAAGGGAAAAATTTAGGGTGATCAGCAAGGATTGAGACCAGTGCCTCGCCGATTGTGGATATTGGAGTCAAAGTGAAATTGATTTAGGATTTTCGCTCTTTCAAGGAGTTGCGCAACTTCACATGCCATAGAGATGCAACAACTAGGTTACAAGAGAAATTTATACTTCTTTTAACGAATTAATGGAGTTTCAATGTGAAAGTTATTAACCCACCCCTAGGAATAGTTCAATATTCTTGCCAAGATGAGTAATAGATGCAATGAGCCAAGATTATATGTGTTTATGAATTTCGCATGAATAATGAGGGCATAAACATAATCCAAGCATAGCGTTCAATACACGAGACATAAAACATAAAAAATTCGCATAAGAAATCACTTACATGACAAAAAGATTATATCCATCCATTTGATTTGCAATGATGAAGCTCCAAGACAAGAGAACAATCTTCCAAACATCAAAATGCATCAATTAACATCCAATTCATCCAACGATAACAAGTCCGAGTTCTTTTCTCCAAAGAGATACCGATACAAGTGATGATGAGAGATGAAATGATCCTCTCTTATATTTATATGATCCTCCAAGGGATTCAAATGCCATAATTATGCCTAATAATGCCCCTACAATAAAAATAATGTGCAAAATAACATCCTTTTGGTGACAAGTCCACCAAATAGCTCCATAATATGAAAAATAATCCTCTCAAGTGGGCTGAAATGATAATACAATATTTAGGACGGTCGTTGTAAGGCCTAGTGTCATGTGCTATAATGAATAGGAGGGCTCCAATAACAGTGATGAAGGAGGTGGCCCCTTGATCTCCAAGGAAATGACTTTTGGTGCTCTCAATTGGCTGTGGGGACACAAAAGCATCCTCATGTGTCTCCAACTGAATCGAAAAAGCATGTATCCCATTTGCAAGGGTTGTAACAATGATGCAAGCCCTCCCTTGTCTCCCATGGTGGGACAAAACCCCATCTGAGCCCTCGATCCACTACCAAGTGTGTAGCCAGCTGGGCAGGGTGGTCCAGTTGCATCATCATCATCAAATAAGTCAGACATGATCGAGCAATGAATGGTGCTGAAGGATCCCATGGCATGGCTATATGCTCTCTGCTATAGTGGAGGCCCATAGCTCTCAACACACACCCTACAAATGCTAATATAACCCTATGGAGGGCTTGGGCCCAGTATAGGGAGACAAAACCCCCAGATTAAGACCCACCTACAATCCTATATAAGATCCAATGCTTCTACTCACCTTCTAGTACAACAATTCATTAGTGCAATTGAGCAATTGAGCTTACAAATCATGGAACCAAGTGGGCACTTCATAGTGGCATGCCCTTCTATAATGGGCTTTAGAATGTACAGGTGTCTCCAGGCTCAAGAAGGAGGTTAATCAAGGACCCTATTAGGTGGTTTCAACATTTAAGGGAGTAACAAGTCCATGGCACATCCATCATATGGTTGGTGTCATGTGATATAATTATGGAATGAAGTGGGGCATTAGGGGAAGTGTCCAGGTCACATGCCATGGTACAAGGGTAGCTATGAGGGAGGCCCACACTTGGGTGTATAGATGTAGAAGCAAGAAATTGTGGTACTTGAGTTACCCCGACCTTTGTTTTTCCATCCTTCTTCATATGCCTTTTGCCTTTTATTGATTTTTCTTTAACAACTACTCCGGGATCCAGGGGATGAGATCTTGTTGCAAATGATATAACAGTGAATACCCCTTTTAAGGTTGGGTGGTTGATCACCCACTAGGGGTTGGAACAATCATGGGTTCCTTAGTGATGAAGGAGTCCAATATAGGGGCCCTAGGAACCAGGGTGATGGCCATGATGATAGGCGTATAACTCATCTTCGCCTTTTGCCCACGTGCTAAATTTGTATGTCTTGACCATATTTTGCATTTTATGGTACATTTCCTATTGAGAGTGGCTAAATTATGCTTTTTAGTTTCTTTTAGCTGCATCAACCTCTGAGGAATTATTCTAGGCCCGACCTACAGTGTGGAAAAGGGGAGGGGGAGGCTAACGCCTTGTGGACCTAATGGACAAATGTGGACCTGGATGGGAAATATGTGGAAAGGGGATATAATGAGCGGAGGGGGGTGATGTATGTGGTGTCGAGAAGTGGGACCATGCAACCAAAATTGAGATTTCCCATGTAGTGCCACTCCTAAAGCTAGCAACCAATAAAAGAGATCCCATGAGAGCAGGATTAAAGGTTAACCACGAAGTTGGACAAGGGGCCAAGAGTACAAACCAAGCCCATTCTTTCCACCAAATCCTCCCACTAATCCATTCCCAGAGGTGTCCATGATAAGTAAGAAAAGTTCCCCAACTATATAATGAAAAGCCATACCTTCGGGGTTGGAAGGCCCACCTTCAGACATATGATCATAACATATGGGTGAGGGTCCATAATGGTTGGCTTAGGTGGTGGCACATCGAGTTATCTGGTGGTTGCAAGGGGTTGCTGGCTACCGGTTGAAGACGATATAGGTGAAAATTTTCTCCTATGTGTGTCACCCACAAGTTTGTGGGTAACAGGCCCTTGATCAACTACCAAGTGTCTAATGCAAGTATGTGGCCGAATGGGCAATGTGGTCCAAGTACATCATCATCTCTATATGACTGGGGCACAAACAAGTAATAGGTGGTGCTGATGAATCCCATGGTTTGGAAATCAATGCTCTGTTGTTGTGGAGGCCCATGGTTCTCAACACTCACCCTACAAGAGCCATCATGACCCTCCAAAGGGCTCGGATCCTGTATAGAGAGGCCAAACCCAAGATGAAGACACACTTGCTATCCTGTATAAGATCTAATGCATGTCCTCACCTTTGAGTACAACAATTCATCAATGTAATTGAGTAAATAAGCTTACAAATAAGGTGCAAGTGGACACTTCATAGTGGCATGCCCATCTAAATGGGCTTTAGAATGTACAGGTTTCCCTAGGCTCAGGAGGGAGGTTAATAAAGGACCCTATTAGGTGGTTTCATCCTTTAACGAAGTGATAGGTCCATGGCACACGTCATGTGAAATAATGATGGAACGGTAGCGGGGTAATAGGGAAGGCTCTAAGCCACATGCCATGGTACAAGGGTAGCTATAATGAGGGAAGCCCACACATGGGTGTACACTATATAGATATAGGAGGGAGCAATTGTGGTATGTGAGTTATCGCAACCTCTATTTTTCCATCCTTCTTCATATGCCTTTTACCTTGTATTGATTTTATTTTCTTTTAATTGCTCGGGGCTCTAGGGAACGAGCACATGATGTGTATGATATAGCAGTGAATACCGCCTTAAGGCTGGGCAGGTCATCGCCCACTAGGGGTCGGAACAATCATTGGTTCCTTAATGATGCAGGGGGCACACATAGGGGCCCTAGGAACTAGGGTGATGGCCATAATGATAGGAGGTAGAGCTCATGCTTGGATTTCTATGGTATGTTTCCTATTATAAGTGGCCAAATTATACTTTTAACTTTCTTTTTAACTGCATCAATCTCTGGGGCATCATTCTAGGTGTTAAATTTTTTAACTGTTCTATGCTGTATCAATTACTTTAACCGAATTTATCTTTTCATCAACAAAGCATCCAATTATTAGCAGTGTAATCAATCATAAAAGTAACTGAAGAAAGAACAATATATGCAGTGATAAAGAAGACAACAACACAACCATAAGACACAATAGATTGGTCCAAGACAAGGGAAAAACCCCACTAGGGGGAAACCCTTTCGAATCTTCTTCTTTAGTAGATCGTCAGCAGAGAGTAAAATGAGCCCAATACATATGATTGCAATGGATAATAGCAAATCAGATCTACAGATCTACATATTTGTATAACAGCAAAGAAAACCCAAATCTACCAGATCCTTGAAGTCCACTGAAGCCAAGATGTCAAACTCTAGATCTGAACTCTAGTCGCCCTCATCAAAACTGTCTGTGTGCGATAGAAACTCCCTGGTTGCTCTCTCGGTCACTGTATGCGGGTGACTGTGACTGTACGGTCACTCTCAGGAAGTCTCTATGCATGCGACCGAGGTTCAATACATCTAAAACCCAGAGTCTCTCCCTTACAGTTGTTGTGTGAGTGACTGAGATGTCCTCGACGCTCTCTGGACTACTTTGTGCGAGCGTCCAGGGATCTAAACCTTTCGATCTGCTTTTAAACCCAGAGTCGCTTTTACAACACTGTCTCCAAGGGACTAGAGAGCCTTAGTCGCTCTCTTTCCCACTCTGTGCCAGTGACCAAGGACCAAAATACCCTGTTCTGTGCCAACGACCAAGATCTAGAAAACCTTAACTCAGAGTGAACCTTTAGCCTGTGATTTTGGGCCCTGTGCGATTCCTTTTGTCGAACTTGTTCGAGCCAAGACAAAATAGGAGAATCGAAAGATGACTTGATGTGTTGAAATGAACTTGAGGTCACTTCTATTTATAGGCTTTCTTGAGGGTTAACTCAGGGTTAAGATTGACGCAAGCAGTTACCCATGTGGTTAGGGCCAACCCATTTCATAATGTATGTATGAATAAAATAAGTCAAAAGTTAACTTCCGCTTAACCAAATTAGGTGATCTTTAGGTTGATTTTGGTCCTCTCGAAAAGAAAATTTTAATGTGAGCATCATCTTGGTCATATGAGTTGTCCAATGTGGAATTTGACCCTAGTTGCAAAAATTAACACTCCCTCTCAACTAGGAATAATTCCACCTACCAATATCTGTCAATTGATCAACCTGTCAAGTTGTTGTAATGCTTTGTCTGTCTCTGCTCAACTCTATCTGTTGAAACTTTCTCGAATCTAGAAGAAGAATTAGGGCCAATAGCTTCCACCCATATCTAGCAATAGGATAACTCATCATATAGGGGAGTAAACCCTCGACCTTGGAGTCTCATAGGGGAGCTTTACCCTCAACCCAGAATCCTATTGCCTATCGATCTTCCTACATCATGTGGTAGAACACTTGCATCATAATTGACTTGGGCTGTACACCCCCAAGTATGTTCTGATCCCATTGGCTAAACGAGGATCAATATTCCCAACAAGCCCGACTTGTGGGTATGATGCCAACTGGGGTATACTCTGCAAAGGCTAGACAGGGGAGTAAAACCCTCAACCCTATGGGTAATAGATAGGGGCAACGCCCTATTGTCCAAAGTTCCCTCAACTGGAGGAGCCCTCTATCTCCATTCCTCACCCTGGGAGCTCAAACAGGGTAAGAAGAGTTGGCTCAGTGTCCTCGATCAGTGCTGCCCCTCATTTGGAGGGGCTACATCCATCAGTCCAAGTTGCTCTCTGAAGACTAAGAACTTTCTCTTTGGTAATGCATTTGCGAGAATATCTGCAATCTGCTCGTCTGTCAATATGTGATGGAGCCTGAGAGCTCCTCTTTGGACCATGTCTCGAATAAAGTGATATCGAATTTCAATATGCTTGAATTTTTCATGGAACAAAGGATTATCTGCCAAATGAATTCCACTCTTGTTGTCGCAGTATATCACTGAAGTATCTAGGACCTGCTCAAATAGCTCTCCAAAGATCTTTCTCAACCAATCTGCTTCGCAACTAGCCTTGCTAGTGGAAATGTATTCTACCTCGGCAGTGCTCAATGCTACAGACTTTTGTTTCCTACTCATCTAGGATATCATGGCAGATCCAAGGCTAAAACAACATCCAAATGTACTTTTCTTGTCGATAACATTTCCAGCCCAATCAGCATTAGTGTACCCACGGAGTTGAACATTTCCTGCAGAATATCTTAGGCCAAGTGTGATCCATCCATGTAAATATCTCAATATGTGTCTGACAACTATCCAATGTGTGTGGTGGGGCTTGGTCATGAATTGACTCAATGTGTTTCCAACAAAGCATATGTCTGGATGGGTGTTCATAACAAACATCAGAGCCCTAATCAGTGGTCTATACTGGGATGGATTTTCTAAGTCTGGTCCTGCAACATCTCCACATAACTTCTTGAAGTTCATTTCTATCGGTGTAACCATGGATTTACATTCAATTATTCCAAATCTTTCCAGTAACTTTAAAACACATTTTCCTTGTGAAAGGAAAACCTCGCCAGGCTTTTGCCACACTTCAAGGCCCAAAAAGTAGTGCATGAGACCAAGGTCTTTTATCTCAAATTCAGAGGCTAGTTTCCTCTTACATTCGGTCATCAAAGGCTCACTACCTGTCAAAGAATAGATCGTCAACATATAAAACCAAAATCAATGGCATACCTTGGACTATCTTGAAGTAGAGGTTGGGATCGACATTGCTTCCTGTGAATCCCAACTTCACTAAGTAACTGCCAATGCGTGCATACCAAGCTCGGGGAGCTTGCTTCAAACCATACAATTCCTTCTTCAACCTGCAAACATGTGTTCCTCAATCCTCCACTTCGAATCCCTGTGGTTGTTCAACATATACCTCTTCCTATAACATGCCATGAAAAAATGTGGTTTTTACATCCATATGATGAAGAGTACATCCTTGACTCGGAGCAAGGGCAACTATAGAATGTATGGTTATATATTGAGCCAAAGGAGCAAATATGTCATCATAATCTTCTCCCTCTTTCTAAGAGAAGCCTTGAGCTACGAACCTTGCTTTATATTTCTCAACGCTGCCATCAATTCCATTTTTGATCTTGAATAACCATTTTGGAGTCACAAGAGATTTCGCTTTCCATCTAGGTACAACATCCCATACATCATTTTTCATAATCGATTCATATTCTTCAGCCATAGCATCCTTCCAAACCTTTTCTTTTACAACTTCTTCAAATGAGGATGGTTAGGCTTGAATCATAAAAATCATAGCAGCAACATATCCCTGATACCTGCATGGTTGCTTTGTTTCTCTGAATGATCTGCGGATGCGGAAATTTCTTTCAGTATGCTATAAAGTATCGCAGAGCCAAAGTAGTCTCTTCTTGGAGGGAGGAGCACTTGGAGGAGGATCTAATAGATCAAATGTTACTTCCCTACTAATCTCGACCTTCCTCTGACCAGGAATATAAATTCTATATGCTTTAGAATTTCACAATAACCCACAAACGTACCCTTTTTACCAGTGGCTTCCAATTTGTTCCTTTTGTCCTTCGACACATGAAAATATACGGGGCATCCAAATACACGAAAATGGCTGATATCAGGCTTGATACCTATGAATATTTCTTCAGGAGTCTTGTTTTCTAAGGGTTGATGAGGCACCCTGTTTTGAATGTATACAACAGTAGATGTAGCTTTGGTCCAAAGGAACTTTGGCAGCTTTTGATCATGGAGCATAGCACGGGCAACTTCTAATATAGACCTATTCTTCCTTTCGCCTATACCATTCTGTTCAAAAGTATATGGCACAATCATTTCCTTCTTGATTTTGTCTTTCTTGAAAAATTCTATGAATTCTTTTGACATATACTCTCCTCCATTGTCGAACCTGAAGACTTTGATTCTCTTTCCTGATTGATTTTCGATCAAGGATTTGAATTCCTTGAATGTTTCAAAGGCTTCACCCTTGTGCTTAAGATAGTATATCCATGTCTTTCTTGAGAAGTCGTCAATAAAGGTGATGTAGTAGAGATGACCACCAACAAAATGTACAGGGATCAAAGCAAATATATCAGAATGAATGAGATGGAGGATGTCATTTGTCTTGTTCTTATTAGAGGAAAGTGGCCCCTTGTTTTCTTTTCACTTGCACAACCTGGAAGAGCTCCATCATGATGAGCTTGGACATCGGGAATACCAGAGACCAATTTCTTCAATTTCGGAAGTGCAACATAGTGAATATGAGCCAGTCTGCGGTGCCATAATTCGCTTAAATGATTGGTATTATGAACCAATGCTAGGAGAGGTCTTCTAGTGACTCTATAGAGTCCTTCAAATCTCGATCCTAATGTGAATGCATATCTCATAGGTGAATCAGCCGGCCAAGTCAAAACTTTACATTTGATGAAGGAAACCCTCATCCCTTTATTTTCCAAAGCGGATATAGATACTAGATTCTTCATTAAAACTAGTACATACATAACATCATGTAGCAGAACTGATTCCCCAGAATTCAACTGAAATTTGACGGACCCAAAGCCTTTCATGAGATGAGTGGAGTTGTCTCCAAGAATGACCTTTAGCTTAGTCTCGCTCTCTACCAGATTAGAGAGGACTTCCTTGTAACTAGAGAAATGATGAGTGGCCACACTATCAACCAACCAACTATCCCGTGAATCCGGTGGAGAAGAACTAGTAAACGCAGAAATAAGAATGTATTCATATTTATTTACAAAATTACTTTCATACCTCGGAGCCTTTGACTTCTTTTCGAGGAGGATGATTTTCTTCACGGTCACTTGAGGAATCTCTTCTTCTTCTTTCGTATCTTCTATCATAGTTTTTCCTTTGATAGTCTTTTCTTCTTTTGTTATTATAGTTGCTTCTAGTGTTGTAGTGTGGTCTTTTGTTCTTCTCTGGATAGTCACGAGCATAATGACCTGTCTTATGACAATTGAAGCATTCAACATGAGATAATGATTTGTCATTCCTTGCTTTTGTATTTCGAGAAGGAGGCTTCCCCATTTTGCCTTCTTCCTTCTGTCATGAGTGATATATGCAGTAGGCTCTCCCTCTTCATGCTTTTGAATCCTTCTTCTTGCTATTATCTTTGGTTCTTCTTGAGTGAGCTTCCCAACAATTTTGTCAAATGTCGAAAGGACATTGTTGTTGCTGATTGTAGTAATGAAGGTTTCCCAAATGGGGGGGAGACCTCTAAAAGTCACCATTACTAGTTCCCTGTCAAGCACATTTTCTCCAACTCTCTGCAATTGATCTCTAAAGAGGGAGATCCTTATAATGTAGGATTGAACAATTTCTCCTTTGTTCATCTTAGTTTCCTTGAGTTGATATTTCAAGGTGATGATCTCATTCAAGTTGTTGATTTCATACATGCCGGCTATCTTGTCATGCATATCTTTAGAATTTCTTAAATTCCCAACATATGCAAGTAAATGATCTTGTAAACCATCAGCTATAATTTTCTTTGCTTTGGACTCACCTTTCTTGTACTTGTTCTTGAGGGAAGCGGAAGCATTTTCTGGAGGTTCAGGCATCCTTCCTTGAATGTATTCTAGCACATTATTGTTGTCAGCTATGATCTCCATTCTGACTTTCCATGCAAAAAAGTTTAATGCATCACCCAACCTTTCATGCTCCTTGAAGGTAGAGGATGACATCTTGACCTTGAATAGGCAATCTGCTTTCTGAAAGAGAGGGCTTCAAATCTTGTCTTCTTTTGGGCTTGTCTTTCACCTTAGCTTTGATTCCATGTTAAATTTTATGATTTTTATATGCTGCATTAGTTACGTTAGCCAATTTATCTTTTCATTAACAATGCATCCAATTATTAGTAGTATAATCAATCATAGACGTAACTGAAGAAAGAACAATATATGCAGTGATAAAGAAGACAACAACACAACCATAAGAGACATCAGATTGGTCCAAGACTAGGGAAAAACCCCACTAGGGGGAAACCCTTTCAAATCTTGTTCTTTAGTAGATCGTCATAAAAATATTTTAGCAGAGAGTACAATGAACCCAATACATATGATTGCAGCGGATAATAACAAATAAGATCGATAGATCTACATATCTATATAACAGCAGAGAAAACTCAGATCTACCAGATCACTGAAGTTCACTGAAGCCAAGATGTTAGACTCTAGATCTGAACTCTCGTTGCCCTCATCAAAACTATTTGTGTGCGACTAAAACCCCCTTGTCGCTCTCTGGGTCACTATATGCGGGCGACTGTGATTGCACGGTCACTCTCAAGAAGCCTCTATGTGTGCAACCGAGGTTCAATACATCTAAAACCCAGAGTCCCTCCCTTACAGTTGTTGCGCGCGACCAAGATGTCATGGACGCTCTCAGGACTACTCTGTGTGAGTGCCCGGGGACCTGAACCTTTCGATCCGCTTCTGAACCCAGAATCGCTCTCACAAGACTGTTTCCCAGCGACCAAAGAGCCTTAGTCATTTTCTTGCCCACTCTGTGCCCTCGACTAGGGACCAAATGCCCTGTTCTGTGCCAGTGACCGAGATCCAGAAAACACTAACTCGGAGAGAACCTTTCGCCTGTGATTTTGGACCCTGTGCGAACTCCTTCCTTTGAACCTATGCGAGCCAAGGAAAAATAGGAGAATAGAAAGACGACTTGATGTGTTGAAATGAACCTGAGGTCGCTTGTATTTATAGGCTTTCCTAAGGGTTAACTTGGGGTTAAGATTGACCCAAGTAGTTACCCATGTGGTTAGGGCCGACCCATTCCATAATGTATGTATGAATAAAATAATTCAAACATAACTTCCACTTAACCAAATTAGGTGATCTTTAGGTGGATTTTGGTCCTCCCAAAAGAGGAATTTAATGCAAGAATCATCTTTGTCATCTGAGTTGTCCAATGTGGAATTTGACCCTAGTTGCAAAAATTAACACTAGGCTTGACCCAAAGTGTAGAAAAGGGAATGGTGAGGCTAACACCTTGCTGACCCAATGGACAAATGTGGACCCGAATGGGAAAATTGAGGAAAGGGGTTATAATGAGTGAAGGGGAGTGAGATATGTGGTGTCGGGTAGCGGTACCATGCAACTATAATCAGGTTTTCCCATGTAATGCCACTCTTAAAGCTAGTAGCCAATAGAGGAGATCCCACAGGAGTAGGATACAAGATTAACCATCAAGTTCGGACTAAGGGACAAGAGTACAAACCAAGCCCATTATTTCCATTGAATCCCCCCATTAATCTGTGTCCCAATGTGTCCAAGAAGATCAAGCAAATATAACCAATTACATAATGAAAGCCATGCCTACAGGGTTTGAAGCCACACCTTGAAACATGTGATCATAATAGATGGGCGAGGGAACATAATGGTTGGCTTAGGTGGCAGACAATGGTGGCACAACGAGCTATTTGGTGGACGCAAGGTGTTGCTGGCTTTCGACTGAAGACATATCTAGGAGAAAAATTATTCTAGAGGAGTCCCCCACTGGTGCTGGGTAACATATCTCAAAACCACTTCCAATACATCATTCTTCATGATGGACTCATACTCTTCGGCCATAGGATCCTTTCACACTTGTTCTTTCACTGCTTCTTCAAAAGTGCATGGTTCAACTTGTATAAGGTTGCTCATAGCTACAACATAGCCCTGATATCGGCATGGCTTCATGCTTTCTTTGAAGGTTCGTCTTGCAAAAACATATCTTTCTTTCAGCATCCTGTAAGGTGTCATGAAGCCATAATAGTCTCTTTCTAGCAGGAGGGTCACATGGAGGGGGATCCATAGGTTCCATGGGATCATCAGCAAGATTGGGCTTAGGCTCAGGGATAGGAGTTTCTTCTTTTACATCCGTGGCATCATCCTTTCTCTCAATATTGGCAGGGTGAGGAGTGTCCCTTGCTTCCGCAAGAGCAACATCTTCATCAAATGTAACATCCCTGGTAAGCTCTATATTCCTTTGACCAAGTACATATATTCTATAAGCTTTAGAATTTTCACAATAACGAACAAAAGTGCCTTTATTTCTAGAAGCTTCCAGCTTGGTCCTCTTTTCCTTTGGCACATGAAACTAGACGGGGCAGCGAAAGATCCTCAATTGTCCAACCTTGGGCGTTACGCTTGTGAAAGCTTCTTCGGGAGCCTAGTCACCTAAGATAGTGAGGAGTTCTATTTTGAACATAGACATCAGTGTTAACAACTTCTCCCCATACAAACTTTGGTAGCTTTTGATCATGCAACATAGCTTTGGTTGCTTCCATGATAGTCCTGTTCTTCCTTTCAGCTACACCATTTTGTTTGGGATTGTAAGGTATGATTGTCTCCTTGATTCCAACTTTCTTTCAAAATTCAATCAATTAATTTGATGTGAATTGTCCTCCATTATCAGTGCTCAAAATTTTGATCTTCTTTCTAGTTTGATTTTCCACCAGTGCCTTGAAGTCCCTGAACATATCAAATGCTTTGTCCCAAGTATGAAGGCATCTCTCATACTAGTTCTCCTTGGCCAAGCAAGCATGTTCCTATTAATGAATGCAACCTTGAAACCCTTGTGTTCCATGGCAAAAATTGAGACAAGGTTCCTCTTCAATCCCGACACATATAAGACGTCATGTAGATATATGTTTTGACCATAATTCAAAGGAAAATAAAGAGATCTGAACCCATTAACAAGATTTGTAGAATTGTCGCCAAGTATTATCTTCAAATCAGACTCTCTCTCAACCAAGTTTGAGAGGACTTCTCTATAACCAGTGAAATGTCTAGAAGCCCCACTATTTGCCAACCAGCTATCAAAGGAATCTAGAGGAGAGGAACTAGAAAGAGCAGAAACAAGAAAGTACTCAAATTGAGTTTCAACTGCATTATTATCATACCTTGGATTTCTTGATTTATTTTGAGGACAATGACCTTCTTCACGAGCAACAGGAGCTTCTCGTCTTCTTCTATTGTTGGAGTTGTTGTTTTTCCACGATCCCGGTCTCTGGGATAGAAGCTTAAATCACTGATGCTACCAAACCAAGAATCACAACCAAACTACTTTGCATAGCGGAATATAAACACTAGTAAATCTACTAGTGCATAAAATATAGAATTTTTTTTACAAATTTTCACCCAACTCCGTTATATTAATCAAATTGAATAATACAACAATTTAGGGCTCTCGTACCATGGATAATGGCCCTCATACATCCACTAGTACAAGATACAAAACTGGGGCTTGGTGTCAGTCCATCGACCACCAATCTACCCTCAACAAGATAATTTGACCATCTGGCTGTCACATGCTCTCTCAGCTCCTATCGATTGTACCCTGTACTTGCCTGATCCTTCAGCTCCCAAACCGCAACATTGCCTCTATCAACGGTCCAAGTCCATTTAGCCATTGAATCTTAGCTATCCAATTTGCTCACTAGTTGTGCCTTAGTCCAACAAGCGTCAACACATCGAGACTCCTGTTGAGTTGTGAACAACTCACAACTGCCCAATACTGCTCCTCAGTGACTCAAGGACTTCAACCCACTATAGTATTCCTACGTTGCTCCACTGAAGACTAACATAGGGCACGAAGGGCTGCCACCTATCACTGCAAGATGTCCATTTCCTACAATGAACACGGGCTAGGAGGATTACCCATCATTTGTTGTAGAAGTCATTCTCCACAAACAAGTCTAGGGCTGCTAAACTACTCCTTTGCTCATCAAACCTTGAGCTCAACAACTGCCACTCTAGCAACCACCTAGATCCATGAAGATGGTGCAACCCAGGCTCCAACTTGACCACTATCATGCTGTCCTCCAACGTATAATAAATGTCCAATCCAATGTCCACACTTGGTCCACTCTCACACTGCCCTCCAACAGACCTCGAGTGACCAATCCTTGTTGTAGCATCTGCTTCTAGTTAGGGCACCCAACACTTGTGGAGACCCTTCCACGTAGTTGCTAACAAACTCCTCAAATCTGCCTCTCTAAGGACACTCATCAACCCATCATCCAAGAGGCCATCTGCAACTTCTTATGCTGCTGCCATCTTACCCGGGGATTTGTGCTTCCTACTGTAGTATCTTCCTACTAAGAAAACCCTTTCTTCTAACTTCCACAGTCATCCAACAAGTGTCCAAGACACCAACGAACAATCACTGTAGAAACTACCACTTGTTAGGGCATCTAATCTCCAAGTCTACCCCTCCTTGTTTGGATACTACAAGCTACCAAGATCTATCATCGAATTTGGTCGACACTTGATCCAACACAAGGCAAGAATGGAGAAATAACATACCTTTTAACTATTGTCCATGGACTGAAGTCTGATCACTGGTTAGGGAACACTTGTAACCCACACCAGTCCTCCATCTGTGACGAAAACATCCACAAACATTGCGGCCTCCTTGAATCTACAAGCCTCTGCCGGTCGCTGTCTAGTTAGGCACCTACAACACCTTGTTTAAGCTTGTTTAGCCCTCCAAACAGCCACGATAGATCTGCAGCCTAGCCTCCACAGATCTGTGATCTCATCGGCCTATTATAGTAAGAAAGACCACTCCAAAATATGCCCAGAACAACTCCCATCTCCTCGGCCTACCTGTAGATTTCCATGCCCTTCAAACAATCACAAGAGAACACTAAACGACTCCTCTCTTCTTCGTTGAAGATGGCTCTTCCTACAACCCAAAATAGAGATCAATTGCTCCTAGAGTGAGACCCTTACTCCTTCGCTTGCCCATAATTTCCCTCCATGAGCTCGTCTTCCTGCCCGTAGGTACTCGACTCCCAAATAGTCCAGGAGGCATAAACTATGGCTTGCTTCACCTTCACTGAGCTCCTCTCTACTGCAGCCAAAACAAAGATATTAAGGAGGTCGAATTACTTACTTGTGTTGCTCCCTTGGATGTTTAGAATAACCTCACACATGCCCTTGTTATATAGCCTTCTCAAGGGCTTCAACGAATCTCATGAAGGTGGGCTACCAACTGTCATAAGGTGACCAAAAACACTAGGCCGACCTAAATTTGTGACATAAGCCCACTCATTAACTTCAAAAATTAATGTCTCTCTTTAGACAACTCATATTTTGATGATTCTTGTTGCGTTGGATTTGTCTTGTCTTCCTCTATCATCTCCATCCATCACATGTCCAAAAGGCTCCATGGTGTTGGTCCAAACATCGATGGGTGAAAAACCCCAAAGTTGGGTTTCAAGCCCACAAGGCCACTTGTGGAGCTCCTTCCTCCAAACCCTCGATCCTTAAGGCTTGGAGTACCACCTAAGCTACCAAAATCAACAATTGTAGTAATGATTGTTGTTGTTGGACCTTGGAGCACTTCCATTTTTCGGACAGTCTCGGGCTTAATGACCATGCTTGTGGAAATTGTAAAATTGAATTTTTGACATGTCCCTTCTGAATCTTCTATTAGAGTTCTTGGATGATGGAGCAGGCTTTCTTGAATTACATGGTCCTTCTCTTTTTTTCTTTCCTCTCCTCTCCTTCTTCATTCTTTGAAATTCTTCCTCTAGAGATCATCCTGGACTCCTCTTGAGTGCACTTGCCTAATAGCTCATCATGAGGGAAACCTGTCATTATTGCTAATGGTTGTAATAAATGTCTCCCACATCATAGGAAGACCTCCAAGGCCGATCAACACCAACTACAGTATCAGATACAATATCACCAATAGTCAAAAGTTGATCCTTGAGATATCTTCATGAAGTATGCTTGAATGGTCTCCCCCTTGTTCATCTTGATGTCCTTGAGTTGATTCTTTAAAGAAAGAATAGGGGTCAAGTTGTTGACTTCATACATTCCAATCAACTTATCATACATTTCTTGTACTTGGACTTGGCAGACACAGTTGCTTTTTTCGGAGGCTCAGGTACCTCGCCTTCAACATATTCCATAACATCATTCTCTTCAAAGTCAAATCCACCCTAGCTCTCCAAGTAGCAAAGTTGGATGAGTCATTCAACTTCTCCTCAATCTTGATATATGAGATAGACATCTTGATTTAGTCAAATTTTCTCAACAACAATCACCTAAACAATTTCTTCTTTCAGTAGTAATCACTTTTCTAATTTATTTTCAATCACCCAATAATAGTTAACAATTGTAGATAGAATAATGAACAATATGCACACAAAAAGATGACAATATCAATGAGACACAGAGATTTAGGTCAGTGACTAGGGAAAAACCCCACAAGGTGGAAAACCCAACCAATTTCTTCTTCTATTAGATATTCATCAAATGTTTAGTAGAGACTAGAGATAAATCATCCAAGTACATCTAATAATAAGTCAAAGGTCAAAGCCTTGACTATCCAATTCAACAAATCAATATGCAATCAAACATGAGGATAAAAGCCAAATCTTGTCAAAGTACCAGTGCTGCAATTTTTGTCCTTGTCAAGTTTAGTCAACAATTGTCAACGTAGTCTTAACCAGTTAAAGTCAATGGTCCAAAGTGTTCAGAAAATTTGTTTCAAGGTAGCGATAAATTCAGCCTTCCTTGCTTTGTCAAACCCAATCAAAAAGTACAAAAATTTTGCCCACAAATCGGTCAAAGTCAACAATTAACTTGAAAAAACCATAGCTTTAGATTTACCATAAAAATAGTCAAAGTTCCTAGGTTAAATCGATCAAAATCTCCCTGAATTCAACCTTCCAAAAAGAGATCCAAAAATTTGGTCAACCAAGTCAAATCAGCCCCAAGTCAATGCTCGTCAAAGATGCCCAAAACATAAAGTCAACACAGTCAAATCAAAATCTCATCTTCTTTGCACGTTTGAACTCGGTCCTGCAATTTCAGAAGTGTACAAAGCAATGAGGAAGATGTGATGTGTGATGATGATGCCTCCAAGTGATGTTAAGTTAGGTCTATTTATATGTGATATTGGGGGTCGAATTTCTCCTCTAGGTCGTATGTTTCAAGTGGACTTGTTCCAACAATAAAATAATATTTTTCCATGAGAAAATATATTTTTTCCAATTGCACGTGGGGTGTCCATAGGTTTTTTTGGGCTTCTCCAATGCGAAAATTGCTCCTTCCGCTGCCAATTTTCAACAAGATCTGCAACTTCAACATCTATAGGCAAGTTGAGTTTGGTGTTAATAAATTCCCACATGCCATTCTCCATGAGAATTAGTGAAACCCTCACCTTCTAGGGCATGAAATTATAGGAACTCTCCAACCTTTCCTCAAATCTCAAATTGATTGCTGCCATTTTTTGAAATTAGAAACTCAACTTAAATTTTCTATTGCTACACCCCTAATTGGTACGGTCTCCCTCTCTCACTTTGTGGGTTGACCTCCACCAATCTTGCTGGTTGCGCCTTGTATGGTCTATATGACCTCTATTGGTTGGCTTTGTTGGCTACTACCAACTTTGCCAAGTCATTACTGGCTCGCGCCTCTTGTGGTGAATCCTTTTCCTAGCAACCGCTGCTTGACTACTGACGCACACTACCCACCTTTTCTGTTTGATCTTGTGACCCCTCATGGTTGCTATGTCCCGATAGTGCTGTCGACTTTTTTTTTTACGCAACCCTATCACTGTAATCTTGTTGATGTCTGTGCCTAGACTCTACTCGAGCGATTGTGCCTTCATCTATGCTTATTTTTGCCCTTGTGACAAACTACTGTGGTTGTTGACCCTTGGCGACATTGTGTTTGCTCACCTGGACTAGGTCCATGTGCTCTCTTAGACTTGCTCTGCTCTGACGATTGTCTTTCTTTGCCTGCTGACAAGGATGTTTCCCATTGCTACATAGCTACATCCCTCGACCGATGGCCTCTACCTGTTGTGCATGCCAAACTTTTTAGCTTTGGAAAATGGCATGTGGCCTTGAATTTTCTGCCACCACGTGACTTGATTTGTGCTTGGTTCCTTGCGTGTTGGTTCTTGCTACATGACCGCGCCTAAGCCGATTCTACCCCACCACCTGCTCCTCTGTTGAATGTCGGCCTGGTCGACTGGTGGAGTTTGACAGTCTCTGGCTGTGACTTTGGTGGTTGTTGGCCACCACCAGCTAGCAACTTAGCTCCCCTTCTTTTGCATTTTTAAGCTTTCACTTTTAGCTGTTATGTCGTAGATTGTATGGCCTCTGTACAACCTTATCGGCGTGTAAATACATTTTTTTATGCTTGGTATGATCATCGTAGAAAATAGCTTCGGTGATCTGTGTATTGTTGAAGAATGTAACTAGTGTCTGTCTTCATAATTGTATTGAGTCATGATGTAACGTAATTATCATAATAAAGAAAAATAAATTTTATTATCAATAAATTTGACTTATAAAAGCATGGGTTTCATGCTTGGGTCAATTGTTTATAGGTCAAAGCCTCCATTGCAGGCTTCTATGGTTTATGTCAGGTGTCCTTTTCCATGTCATATTGTAACAAACCCTTGGGATTAATTTGTTAAGAAAGAAATTTATTTTCATGTAAATTAGGTCTTCTATGCCTCCTCCACCAAGTCGACCTCAAACTAGGCAAGTTGGCCTAAACTAAGGGGAAAAAGCTCCTATAGAAAGGCAACAAGTCGACCTCATTTGATACACTCACCCACCAAGTTCGATCTATATCTTTCGGGGCCAGAAAAAAATGCGAATTTCAAGGAAGAAAAGGACGAAGGCTAGTGAAAAGGAAGGAGGCCTCTCTCAAGCATTAGAAGTCGAAATTTTCTCTCTCTCACACATGTGAATTTGTCAACCTGTTGGAAGGGCTGAAAATTGCAGAACTGAATCTGGGCTAAAATTATGTTGTTGGGTTGAATTTCTATAGTTGGGACGCTGAAATTTTTGGGTTGTTGCTAGGTTGAAGCTATTGGATAAGAAAAGACTATTAACCATCTTGGAAGGCTTACTTGGTGGAGGAGGAAGTTTTGTTGGTATAGGGTCTTGGTCCATCTCATTTTGAATTACTGAAGGAAGAGTTCTTGACTGGGTTTTCCCCTATATAGGAGTTTTAGCCCTGGCTGAGTGCCTATATCTGGTGTCCTTGATCTTGGTGTTTTGGTTTTGGTAATTGCTTCATGAATAGGTAGAACATGCAAAATTGCATCTGTGGTCCTGTCCAGATTAGAACAATGTTGCTCTTGCTCGAGAGGGATGTTAAAACTGGCTCCAAGTCATTGTACTCGGATGCTATGGAGGCTAGAGTCTGCTTCCAGCAAGACACCATCACGCAGTTTGGGGATGTCATCGCATAGTATCGAGCTTGGAACCAATATGTGACTGAGAAGCATCGAGTGGAAGTTGCTGAGCTAGAGTTTCCCCAAACTCACGCATCATAGTATTTTGTCTTGTTAGTCTGTCAAGTTGTCTCTACCCTATTTTGCCTTATATGGGTATGAGTGTAAAATCTAGTATTATTTGTAATTATTTGTGAAGTGAAATTCCAAGTCTCAATATTGGAATGTTAACAGTCATGATGTAATGTAATGATTCATTTTGTAAAGAAGTTGAAGAGTCATGAGGGGAGTGCAAGAGTCACAAAGGGGAATGTGAATAGTCACTCCCTTTGTTATAAATATATCCTCATAACTCATGTAAAGGGCTTTTGGGAGCCAAGCTTTTGGATAGGCTTAGGAAGAGCTTGGGATTTTTGTGAGAGCCTTGCCTTCTCCGTAGCGTAGAGGGAGTATACTTCTTTGGAGGAGCCTGTGTTGCTAACTTTAATGTTCCACTATTGGGGCTAGTGATTCGTCAATGGCGTATTTATGATTGGAATTTTCACTTTTAATAAAACTCAGAGCCAACACACTTTCATGCATATGTTGTGAATATAGTAGGACTATTCTTGTTGTATTTGCAATGTATGTATTTAACTTACGCTCATGCTTATGAACTATTTCGTTTGCATTTGTACGAATCTTGTTGAACGCGTGTTGTTGTATTAATTCGTCACCTTAGCTTGTGGACTACTCTGCATGTTAGCTCGTGATGTCATTATGCTTGTGTGTTCTTCTGAAGCTGCGTAGTATTACAGGCTTCTAGGGGGCTCACTCTCTTTACCCTTCGTGTGTTGTAATCGTTCATGCATCGCACTTCACTATCCGCAAGGTCACACACTTGTTCTCACCAAAGACACCATGCACCACTCTATGCGTATTTGCAACCAAGGTAGATCATTAACACCCCATTGCTGGGACTCCTACTCTAGACGGTGGTAGGTTTAGTCGGGACTTCATATTGGGAGATCCCCTGAATGTAGGCGGGTCCAACACCGTCAATAGTTTACCTAATAGATATTGTAGTAATATGCTAGTGCATGGTTATGAAATCCTAGATACATGCAAGAATGACAACTTAATTGCTGATGATCATGTTTGAGTTTGTGAAATCTAGGGTTTATGACAAAACCCTAGTAGAGATTGATGTTCTAAGATATGATGATATTGTTTTCAATTGTTTAGCTTTTGATGAAAATCTACGGTTTACAATAAATCGTAGTAGAGTTTGTCATACAATTCTAAAGGTAATATTGAAGCTTTAGATGTATAGTAGTTAAATTAGACTATAATTTAACTGTACTATTGATATCTGAGCAGTTGTGTCTCAAAATGAAATCTAGGGTTTATAATCTAGCTATAAATTGAAGTCTAGTGTGTAAAAGGATGTAACCTTTGTTGATATGATGTCTAAAGGTTTGAATGATTTGATGCTTCCATTATAGTAGCAAGTTTCTAATATAGTTAACTTCATGCTTCTGTATTTGGTTATACTTGCTATGAAAGTTTTGCAAGTACATGATCTTCAACATGTTGAAGATGTTCGTGGTTGAAGATGTTTATAATAATGAGCATGATGAAAGGAAGCTATAAGAATGATGATGATCAAAATGACCGTCATAAGAAAGATGAAGCCTTGAAAGAATGAAGTTTCTTTGATGTTATGAAGCTATTCATCTCCCTAAGTTGAGAAGGAACCTGGATAACATAAAAGGTAAATCTCTCCACAAGAAGGTTAAACACTCTGTAAGCATGCTTGGAAAAATGGATATATCTAGTTTGATAGGGAGAGTTGAAGCATCTACTAGTGGATGCTTGGGAGGACATCTCGCTGACCTATGTGTTGATATCTAGATCCGAAAGAGGGAGGGTGGCGTTGGTCATGGAGCTTTGACCTTGGATACGCACCTAGATCCTTGGGTTGATGGTTAGCAAGTAAGCCTGATGGTACCTAGACTGGATGAAAGCTTGAGTCCATCTTGTTCCCACCCGAATAGATTACCCTGGGCAAGTATCTAGTCCATAGCACTAAGTGTGCTAGAACTCTTCGTAGTTCATTTTGGAGATCTTCCATGTACCTCTATATATTTGTAATTATGAATACCTCCCTAGTTAAGAGGGAGTGTTGAAGAATGCAACTAATGTCGGTCTTCATAATTGTATTGAGTCATGATGTAATGTATCTATCAAAAGAAAGAAAAATTATTATTTTTTTAAATAAAATTGACTTATTAAAGCATGGCTTTCATGCTTGGGTCAATTGTTTATAGGTCAAAGCCTCCAATGCATGTTTCTAGTGTTTATGTCAAGTGTCCTTGCCCATTTCATATTGTAACAAGCCCTTGGGATTTATTTGTCAAGAAAGAAATTTATTTTCATGTAAATTAGGTCTTCTAGGCCTTCTCCACCATGTTGGCCTTAAACTGGACAAGTCGACCTAAAATGAGGGGCAAAAGCACCTATATAAAGGCAACAACTCGACCTCATTTTGATACACTCACTCACCAAGTTTGATCTATATCATTTGCGGCCAGAAAAAAGTGCGAATTTCAAGGAAGAAGAGAAAGAAGGCGAGTGAAAAGGAAGGTCTCTCTCAAGCATTAGAAGTCAAAATTTTCTCTCTCTCACACATGTGTGAAGCTGTTGGAAAGGCCGAAAATTGAAGTACTGAAGTTGGGCCAAAATTATGTAGCTGGGTCGAACAACTGTAGCTGGGAAGCCAAAATTTCTGGATTGTTGCTGGGTTGAAGCTGTTGGATAAGAAAAGACTACTAAATCATCTTGGAAGGCTGACATGGTGGAGGAGGAAGCTCTATTGGTATAGGGTCTTGGTCCATCTCATTTTGAATTATTGAAGGAAGAGTTCTTGACTAGGTTTTACCCTATATAGGGGTTTTAGCCCTGGCTGAGTGCCTATATCTAGTGTCCTTGATCTTTATGTTTTGGTTTTGGTAATTGTTTGATGAACTAGGATAAAAAGGAACATAAGAAAGATAATAAGAATTCAAATATATCACAAGTAATTATCAACATAAGAAAATCTTTTTGCCTTATAGATTTTCTAACATGTATAAACTTGGTGTTTTGCATGACTTGGAGATGAGTTAGCAAAGTTTCAACTCTGATACCATGATAAATTTATGTTGAAACTAGCACCCGACACTTTATTAACCTAGAAATTTACAAGTTATAGGTCTATTGAATAAAGGCATGACTAATTTCTTGCACAACTAGTGGAAGCAAAAATTACACCAATCTCAATCAAAAGTGACATAAACAGATTCGGCAGAATCAACAATTCTTTATTAATAACTCAAAACCTACTTGAGCTTTTGTCTTGGGATGATGGCCATGTTGCCACAAAATATGGCATGCCTAGTGCAAAACCTCACTTAGCGAGGGGCTAGAGCTTACATCAACAATGAGGAAGGGTTGCCATTGTCACCACAGCAACCTTCCTCCTCCTCTTTAGTGGGATTTAAACCATAAGGGAGGCTTCCCTAAATCACCTATAGGGGTATTATTAAACTAGGGTCGAGGTGATTAGTTTTTAGAAGGTCTAAAGATGGATAGAGGGCTTGGCAAAGCTAAAGATGACGCAGGTTTTGAATGCTAAGGTTCAAGCACTCTAAATTTAAACTAATAAATGGGTTGCTATAGGTTAGGGTTTGGAGGAGCTTTAATAATAAGGCATGCAATGGCATAAAATGATCTTCAAGAAGAATGGAGCAAGTGTTTCGAATAGAGGCAAACAATTTTAGGGCTGCTAGATATGCATAAACAACAAAAATAAAGGGTGATGTCATCCCATCTAGGGTAAGAAAAGCTATCCACTGTGCTTTTTGTCCATTCCCAAAAACAATGTCTCCAAGCAAAAATCACTTCCAATGGCAAGTCACATCCATAAATATCACATTTTTACTAATATAGTGAAAAAGAGTCAAGTCACACTCTCTTAAGTAGAGGCCAAGTTACATGTGTGATGATAAAAAGAGAAGAGGGGAGGCTCTATTTATATGAGCCTTCTCCCACTCATTTTACAATAATTCAACTAAAAATCCCTATTGACAAGTTTAATTTAAGTGTTCCATAAGAAAGAGGTTACAAGCCAACCTCATAGCTCAAGAAACATAACACGAGTGCCGTAAAATCCCACATGTGTAGGAATAGATGCTCCTAAAGCATGATAGCATCCTCCAAATGAACTCAATAAGCCACCAAAAGGTGAGATAAGGGTTAATGAGTGCTCCTCCAATGTGCATCTAAGGATCATGTGCAAGCTATCTAAAGTCACTCCATGCCAACATGTCATGTCCAAGGTGCCTTACATCACCCTCAAAGGATGAAGTGTTAGTTTTTGAGTACCTCGGATAAGTGTTTTGGTCTCTATTGGTGTCTATGAGGCTAAGGAACACAGTAGGATAATTGTCTCCAAGACCCAAAAAAATCCCCAAGGAAAATGCCTTAATTAGATTAATTAGCCAATTATTAAATATTTTCCTTAGTCTAATTTACGAAAACTATTTAATTAAATTAGATTAATTGAGGTAAATCGATTTTTCTCTATTGACTTCTAGAAAAGTCATTTGATGGGGTCAACATGATCTTAGCCAGCGATTGGAGATAAATCGTGGCCGTTTATTTGTCAACGAGAGATTATAAGAGAAAATCGATGGGGCCTTTGGCAACACACAAGGGAGTTAGAATTATCTAGTTGCAGTGAGAGCAAGGGCGCAACTTGAGCAAGGAAGACACCGACAATGAGGTTTCAGTAGGATAAATAGAGGAGATAATTTTTGGAGGAATTCTTCATAGAAATCCCAGTTTCCAAGAGGAAGGAAGAGGCCGAATTATTTCTGCGAAAGGCAAGCCGAGTTCAATAGTATATATTGCTAGAGTGCATTTCCAGAGGCAGTGTGAATAGCTGGGATTGCGTTTCCAGCTGCAAGTGCAAATTACAGGAAATTCGTGTGATTTCGGGATGTGCGAATTCCTGTAGGTGGATTATAGGAAAGGCAGATTGTAGGAAAGGGTGGATTCCTGTATTTATAGGAAGTGCGAATTGTTGGGAGATCGATTTGCACGATAGCCAAGAGAATTGCTAGAAAGGGTTGGTTTGACTTGTAGAGGGGGATTCCAAATTTTCGAGATCGATTTGGTCAATTGCAGTGCAGAAGAAAATTACTGGAGCTTTGCCAGTGTCAGGCAAGAGATTGATGTACTCTTTAATTTTCCAAGTACAAGTTGTCCAAAAACATTAGTGTTCATTATTTTGTGTGTGTGCATTATTTCTCAGTGATTGTTATTATTTGTGAAAATTACAGTAGTGATTTATTCATTATTTGTCGTGGTTAATTTCTGAAGGCAAATAATATGCATAAGGTAGAAGAATAAATTATGGTAATTGCAATTAAGGCAATTTCACATGAAGAAGGGTGACTTGGAATTTAATAGCTCAAGTGTTAGGGCTCCAAGGTGATGTGCAACCCCTTCCTTGTCATCTCAAGGATGACCATCAATATCTAGGCTTTGGAACAAGTGATGCCCTTCAGACATTGTTAAGTCTAGCCTAGGGGCATCGTAGGTCCATTGGGCACATCATCAATATCTCCAACACCAAGCTTCATGAGCTCAGTGTTTCAACATTTGGGGGTCCTGCGGGGTGTTATGCATCATGTGGGGTCATCAAATAACCTAATTCTCTGCTCTAGGCAGGAAACACTACACCATCAAAGTCAATCTCTCTCTCTCTCTTTGCAATGGATTCTACAACCTCTGTTGGTTTGCTGAGAAGGTGGGGAAATCACCTCAATAATCCATTCGTTGATGTGATGAGAACCACCTATTGAAACCTTCTCAAGATCAAGCGCAAAACAACAATCATTAGATAACAAAAACCATGGATGCATCATATTGGACCTGTTGACGGTGCTGGACCTGCCAACATGTACGGGGATCTCCTCTGTAAGAAGTCCCAACTAGACCTCAGACTGTATGGAGTAGGAGTCCTATCAGTGGGTAGTACAGTATCACCTTGACTGTAGTTGTGTGCAGGGGTAGCTAAGATGTCCTTGTTGGTAGCAAGGGTGTGACCTTGCAGCAAGTCAAGGAAGGTGCATGAAAGGCTATAACACACGGAAGGGGGGAAGGCTGCGCCCCTTAGAAACCTGTGATAGCACATAGCTTGAAAGGGAAAACACTAGCAAAAGACATCACGGTATGGAAATAAAGATAGCTGACGATCCAAAGTGATGGATTATACCAACAACACGCTTCCATAAGATTCATACAAACACATATGGAATGGTCTGTACATACATGCGTAAATTACAACTACATACATCATTAAAGTAACCAGGATAGCCGAACTACAATAACAACATATGCATGAAACATGCTGGCTTTGTTATATTCAAAGAGTGAAAGATCCAATCATACATACAACCATGATTTCTACTAGCCCCGATAGCAGAATATTATAGTCACTGCCCCCTACTCCTCCAAAGAGATGTACTAGCTCTGCACTGTGGAGAAGCCAAGGCATGTTACAATACACTCCAAGCTTTCTCTAAGTTATCCCTATAGGAAGCTTGGCTCCCAAAAGCCTATACAATGAGTAATGAGGTTCTATAAATCAGAAAGGGTGGGGTGACCCTTGACATTCCCCTTTTTGACTCTTCACCTACCCTCATGACTCTTCAACTTACACATGACTGTTACATCCTACTATTGACACTTGGTCTTTCACTTTTACAACATGTTGACATTACAATCTTCACATGTACCCATGTGAGACAAAAATAGGTGTTAAAATTGGCAACTAGGGGCAAACTCCATGTGGGTATACTTATTCATGGCAGCTGATATTTTTCTTGGATTCCTCTCATCGAGAGGTGTAGGATTGATCTAACCCGAGGTTTGGAACAACCCGAGGGGTTTGAGATTCATGATCAGGGATCTCATGTATGCAAGTTGAAGAAAGCTCTCTATGATTTAGAGCTAACACCCTGGGCTTGATATGAGAGGATTGATAGTTGTTTGATGAAGCTGAGATTCACTAGGAGTGAAGCCGATCCAAAGCATTGCTTGAAGCATGTGGATGATAGACCTCTCATACTGGTACCTTATGAGGACAACCTCTTTTTGACAGGTCCAGACCCTCTAATTTGCAAAAGTAAGAGGGAGTTGGATTCCATATTTGGATTGGTGAACTGTAAGCCGTGACTACCTCGATGCAGTCTAACTTTAAGAAGTTATGCTGTAGTGATGCCAGAACTGATTTGGGAAATGCCTCTGAGTTTCATAAACTCATACTAGCATGGATGTTCTTGGTGAACTCCCGTCCAGATATATGTTTTGCAGTCAGCAGGTTGAGCTCATAAATGGATGAGCCTCATTGGATTGGTGCCAAGAATAATTTAAGATATCTTCAGGGCACAATCTCTCATGAATTGAGATACACTACAGTCTACCGGAAATGTGAAGCTGCATGATTATTCGAATGTTGACTGGGCAAGCAGTGTGGAGAATCACAAGAGCACTGCTAAGACTGAATACATAGCTACGAGTATGACCTTGTGTGAAGCTGCATGGTTATGGAAGCTCTTCAGTGAGCTATTTAGACACATGCTGGATACCACTGTGATCTTTTGTGACAACCAGAGGGGAATTCGATTATTGAGGAATCCCATATTCTATGACCGCTCCAAGCATATAGACATCAGGTACCACTTTATCTGGTATATGGTACATCGATGAGCAAGAAGGCTCCATCGCATTTGGACTGATGTGCAGGTTGCCGACATTTTGTTGAAGCCCTTGGGAAATGTCAAATTTGTGACTTTCTGAGAACGATTAGGAGTTGTCGAGAGACTCTCTCCTGATGTTCTTGTATGATATCGACATTGAGCTTTGGGAGCTCCAGGGGCTTGGGGGTACATCTTGGAGTGATGAGCAACCATAGGGTGAGTGGTTCAACCTTCCCTTAGCGGTTTGGTATGTAGGTAGGATGAGTGGTTCATCCTTCGCCTGCCGAGACACACTCATAGGGTGAGTGGTTCAGCCTTCCCCTAGTGATTTGTTGTGTTCAAGGTGAGTGGGCTAGCCTTGCCCTGGGATACCCCTGGCGACATGTAGGCAGGATGAGTAGGTCGTCCTTCTCTTGCTGAGATATCCTACCCATGCAGTCTGGGACTCATGGGAAGTACCTCTCATCTTGCCAATGAGTGGGGAAATGAGGATAGGGACCATAGTAGTACCGATGGATGCACTGTGTTATTACCGTACTGCCTATGCTAGGATGATATTGATCTGGGATCAATAGGAACTGACTTCGGGATAGTAAGAGTGATATACCTCACTCTCTTTAGGAACTGATTTCGGATCAATAAGAGTGGAATGATACACTCTCTTTATTTGGAAGTGATTTCGGATTAGTAAGAGTGGTATGAGACACTCTCTTTTTGTATGGGACTGACTTCGGGTCACTAGAGGATGGTATATTACATTCTCGATCACTTCTTCTTCATAGTTCAACAAAGTAGAGTAGAGCAGAACAGTGCAGGGTACTGCTGGCAGATGGATTAACAGAGGGAGTTCTCCCTAGTTGAGAGGGAGTGTTAAAATTGGCAACTAGGGCCAAACTCCATGTGCGTATACTTATTCATGGCATTTTCTTCGATTCCTCTCATCAAGAGGTGTAGGACTGATCTAAAGATCATCCGATTCTGATAAGTATTCATGGAGATATGAATTTATTTGTGTTATGGGACAATTCGTGAAGGTCGTCCAACAACGAAATTGCCAACACTTGTGCTCAAATTTTTAGTATAAAAACAGGTGGCTTGCTAGTCATTTGTACACACATTCTTCTTGTGTTCTCTTCCTGTCCACTTATCTTTGGGTTTTGTTGGGAGGAGAGACCCTAAGAGACAATGTTGTCCTAATGGAGAAGGCTCTACACTATCATGGAGAAGGCTAAACGCTAGTATGAAGCAAGCCCTAACCGCTGGCCTAATGATGCCCTAAACACAGTCATGAAGGCAAAATTCCCTAGCCGCAGGTCTAAAGGGAGTTTATGTTGCTAAGGAGATGTCGTAGACCTAGTTGTTGTTATGGGTAAGAAGGAGCTATGCTGCCTAATGAAGATGCCACCTAAACGCATTCATGATGAAGAATGCAACAATGCTTAAGCCCTAAACACAACAATGGTTAAGGCCTAAGTGCAGTCAAAAGGAAGACGGTTCACGCTGCCGTAACCATAGTCTTATAACTCACAAAATGGTGCCCTAGACGCTGTCAATTCATAGTCCATGAAGGGAACTCAATTTGTAGTTAAGGCAGACAGCTAGAAGGAATGTTAGAGGATTGTTAGAGATAGTTAAGTAGACCTTAACGCTGTCTCTATCTACCCTGACGCTGCCCTAAATGCAGTCATGGTAAAGACCTTAATGTTTTCCATAGGGAGATCCCTAACTCGCTGTTCTAGGCCACCGTTAACAAGGGGTTCATCTACAACAAAGGAGGATATACATACTGCGTTGTAAGGAAAGGTGACTGTGCAATTATAAGGCTGATTGGAAGACAATTCTGTGATGATGTTGTAGATGATAAGCGTGTTAAGGTCTGAGCTTGATTTTAAGGGTTGCTATAGCTAGCTGCTTTGCTAGGTTGCAAGCCATAGCAAGCAGTTAAGTCTGTCCCTTGACATTATTGTAGTGTCCACCACAGTAATGATGGACAATATATTAAGATGCAGCATACTTGGATGGATACGACATGAATAATGAATGCATTGATCAATGCAGTGACTACTGTGGGCAGCAATGTGCAGTATGGTGCAACACAATGAATGTAGCATGGTGTAGCACTATGGTACAGCATGATGATGGGCATGGATATATAGTAGCGACTCAATATTGCAACAACTTGTTAGTGATGGGTACAACAGTGATGGAATGGTGCAACATAGTGCACAATGATGGGTACAGTTGTGATTTGGTGGAGCTTAGTGATAAGATAAGCTTAGTGAATGGGTGCAACACAATGATGGGTGCAGCGTGATGATGAGGTGCAACATAGTGAGGTGTAGCATGGTGATGGAGTCACCTTGGAGGATCAACATGTCTTCACCTGAGTCCAGATCAGCCACCTCATGTGACATCTTCTTTGAGAAGATCTCTACTCTTATTTAGGTAAGTCAAAATGTTGACTTTCGATGTATATGTACTATCTCTCTCTCTGCTGAATGATTGAAGAACATATAAGAAGAATTGATCAAGGGTTCCCCACATTGGTGTTTGTCTCAGGCTGGGGCCACATCTTGTGTCCTCTTGTCTTGGATTGTTTTCTGCGATTTATGTTATGTTCTATCTGCATTTTACTATCTTGTTAAATGTGATTGCTAATATAGAATTGATATTGAGCTAATATGGAAAATTGAAGTAAATTTGCTATTAGCATAAAACATACCTAAAATTAACAATAAGCTTGAGTAAGCCATGCAAGGCATCACTAAGACTCAGGCAGCTGTGGGAATATTAACTTTTCAACATCCTCGCGATGATCAATGGTGGTGAACTGATGCCAAGCTGGTAGTCTGTTATGGTGTCTGCGTGCTCTGTGGTGACATCCTTCTCAAAGCTAACTCTTGCCTCTGTTGCATCCGGGTACACTGATTTGGCACCTCTGTACAACTCATCGGATAGCATGTGCATCATGGTCTTGAGTGTAGTCGGACCAACAACATACTGATGTATAGTGTCTACGCTCATCTGCAAGTCTGTGCTGGTGGCTATGCACATCAACTAATCAAAGTACATGTCTAGCTACAGTCGGACTTGGTTCTTTATTTTTGCCTTGGTGAGTGTGCCAATGGATGGGATCATATGCATGTGCACAATGACATCCATGCACCTGAACATTCATGCATGTGAAGCCTGCAAGTTGGTGATGAGCTGCAGGAGTTCCTCATAGTTCCGATCTAACTCTGGATGCGTGCCTTGAACTCTACTACCTTTGGCTTCATCATCTTTGGCAAGTGAAATGGGGCTCCCTTGTACCTAATTGTCCATATCTGCATGTGATCGATAGTAGTGTTTAGGTCTGACAAGATGCGTGCTCTCCTAGCACAGCGTTGCTGCCAACTGCTGAGACGGACAACTGACTTATGCACGGTGACGAACCTGAAGTACAACTTTCGCATGACTGTCTCGAGAGACAATAATTCATCACCATATCCAGATAACTACGAAATCTTTGTGGTGCTCTACTCTCTCTTGGGTTCTTCTTCTTAGAAGTGACCTCCTTTACTGGTGTGGGTATCTCCCCTTCTTAAGACTGTGACTCTGAATGAGATATACCTATGGTAGATTGGTGAACCTATACACTGTGAACTTGTGTGTAGCGAACCCATTCTCTATGGCCCAGTGACCTATGTACTAGTTACTCTTGAAATGTGTGATCCTCACGATCCCTGTGGTCCACTACTCTGTGGTGAAATCCTTTGCTATGGAGTTTGTTGCTCTACCTAATCGAATGCCTATGATCTCCTCAAGGCTCTATCCTCCTCAAATCTCACATTTCGCCTCACAACAACCTTCCTCTATGTAAGAATATATATGCGGTAGGCCTTGGAGGTCTCATTATACTCCACAAAAATACTCTTCTTAGTTGTGGGTTCTAGCTTTGCCCTCTTCTCCTCATGGACATGTGAAAAGTTAGGGACCAAAAAATCATGAAGTGCCCAATCTTAGGCTTCTTCCCAGAAAAAGCCTTCGTAGGAGTCTTGATCCCTAACACTCTGTGTGGATGCCTTTTCTGCAGACAGATTGCAGCGTTACATGCCTTTGCCCAAAGAAAGAAAGGTAGCCCCTGATCATGCAACATAACTCTAGCTACCCAAACAATTGCCTTGTTCTTCCTCTCTGCACAAAATTCCTTGAACTTAATGAAGTTATACTCTCCCCCATTGTCAAACCTCAACATCTTGATCTTCTTTCTTGTTTGGTTCTCCATAAGAGCCTTAAACTCTTGGAACCTCTTGAAGACCTCACCCTTGGTCTTCATGAAGAAAATTTAGGTCTTCTTGGAGTAGTCATCAATAAAAGTGACATAGTACTCATATCTGCTCAATTCAAAGCCCCATAGTGCAAGTGGGACATTCTCCTATCCCACAACTCACACAAGTCACTTTTGGTTGTGGTAGTTACCAATGCTCTAGTAGGCTGAAACATGAACTTGTATAACTTCCCATGCCATACTCCAATCACTTTAGCTGAAGTGATACTAGATCCCTTAGGATTCATGAGAACTTGGTCATCATGGAACACCACCTCATATCTCTTGTCCTCAATAGTGGACATTGATATCAAGTTCTTTTTTAGTCCCAGAACATATAAGACCTCCGTCACTTTCAAGGGGGGTTGTGACTCCCTCTGAAAAGATACGGTCCCAACACCAATTGCCCTGATTGTAGAGTCATTGGCAAGCATCATCTCCAGATCTAGCTTCCTTTTAGTAAGACTTGTAAAGTTCTCCCTGACAACTGTCATATGGTGTGAGGCTCCACTATCAATGTACCAAATGCTAGAAGGTATGTCACTAGTGGCAATACTCACCAACAAGGATAAATCCCTCTCAAACTTGGTGGAAAACTTATCCACCTCTGCTGAAGTTGTAACTGTCTTATTTCCTTTCTTGTTAGGACACTTATTTTCTGACAAGAAAAGCATCTTATTTTTCTCATGTCCTTCTCCTTTTATTTACCCTTTTGCTTGATCACACTCATGGAACCCTTCTTGGATGACTTCTTGCCATTTGCTGCAAGGGTAACATTCTGCTCATCTTCCCACCATGCTGGACACTGCTCATGGCATTTTGCCTTATCTCTTCTTGATGGAAATCATCAAACATCTTCCCCAGTCTAGAATTTTCTCATGGGCTACTATCCCATCAACGAAGGCATCCCAACTCTTGGTAAAACCACTCATGGTTGTTCTAATCAGCTGCTCATTAGAGATGGTTTCTCCCATGACTGCCAACTCATCTCTCACTTGAGTGATCTTGCTAAGGTATGAGGAAACAATGTCGGTTTTGGTGATCTTGGTTTGCCTTAGTTTTTCCCGCAAAACCATTTTTTTGTTCTCATTAGTGCTTTGAAAAAGTTTGATTAAGCTTGCTCACATCTGAAGAGCATAAGTCTTCCCTGAAACACAGGGAATAAGGTGGTCTTTGATAACATCTAGAAGGATCCTCCTAGCCTTGACATTCCTCTTGTTAAAATCAACCAATGGTTCTAGATCAGTGGGTGGAACTACTGTATTCTCAACAATATCACAATATCACACAGTTGAAATTCTCGAAGCACCAATACAAACCTCTCCTTCCATGGGCTAAAATTTTCAATCCCACAAAACCTCTCTTTCACCCGCAACGTTGTTGCCATTGACCTCAACAACCCAAGATGAAAACTTAGATTTGTCCAAAGGTAGACTCAACTCTCTCTAAACACTCTGTGTATACTATTGGTTTTGATTGTTGTTTTGTTCATTGTCTCAACACTTTCCTCCTCTTAGCTCTGATACCATGTAGAAAAATGATGTGTAGACCCACCCTGATTTCACATTTAGTGATTCCTCATCAAGTTTAATGTCCAACCTGCGTTAAATATGCTGCTATCATAAACATGAATATTTTCACCAATTGAAACACATAGAATCTAATTCTACTTTTTTACTTTTGCCGAAATAAAACACAAGCATACAAACAAAAAATTGACAACACAATTTTTTTTTGTCAAATGACCCTGGAAAAACCCCCAAGGGAAAACTAGCGAGAGAGGAGGATTTTTTTATTTCTTTTGAGAATTCTTTACATTAGTTTAATCAATAATAAATGCAACTTGTCTCCCTTGGAAATCGTGTGTAGATTTCCTATAAATTCATGTTGCCTCAGCTCCTCGATTTATGCACCTAGGATTCCTTGGAAACCATGCCTAGCTTGCTTAGAAATTTGTCTTGTATGACCCTCGAAATCCATTACCTGTCTACCCTTGAAAATCATTCCCACCTATTGTACGGTCTGTGCATTAAATTCACTATACTAGCCCTTGAAATTCGCGCTGCTAGTTGTGCGATATATTTTGAACTACTTGTCAAAATTCATGTTGCACCTTACAATGATTTTCAAGCCAACTCCTTAGGATTCTTGCCCTTTCTTAGATGTTGTATGGACTGCTCTCTTTGTCTTCAACTGTATGAACTACTCCCTTTCTCTTCAACTCATGTTAATTTAATGACAATGGTATGTTCTATGCTTAGAGCAATTTTACTTCAATTTCTTTATTAGCCCAATATCAATATCCAGTTCAACAATCACATCATCATGATAGTAAAATGCAGATAAAACATAAACAATAACAGTAGAAGACTAGCCAAGACAAGAGGACACAATATGTGGCATTAGCCAGAGACAAACCCCGATGTGGGGAAACCCTTGATCAATTCTTCTTATAATTCTTCAAAAGTTCAGCAGAGAGAGAGTACAATATATAATATTCACTTGCCCAATCAAAGTGAAATTTGATCAGTCAAACAACAGTAATAGCAAGCCCTAACCAAAAATTCAATGCTGGTAAACAAGGCATAATTCTTCCTCCAATTCAGCTTGGTCAAACCCAGTCAACTTGGCCTCCAACAACAAGTCAAATCAGCCCAAAAATAGTCCGAAAAATTCTACTCAAACTGGTCAACAAAAGTCAACGGTGCAACAAACCCTAGCACAGTCAACACTGGTCAAATACAGGTCAAACTGCCTCAGATTTCGTGCCCAGAATTGCAACCTGCTAAAACAGAAATCCTTCACCCAAAACCACACTCAAAACAGGTCAATGCTTGGTCAATGCAGGTCTAATCAACCTCCTACAATTTTGGTCAACTCTCGTCAACGACTCGAACATAAAACCCTTCCCTTTCTTCACATGTGTGGAGAGCTGCCTCTGAATTCATACCCAATCAATGAAGGAGAGAGAAGATTGTGAGTGAGTGAAGTGTCCAAATGAGGAGGAGGCACCATGAATTTATATGCAAATGTTGAAATTGATCTGGGATCCCAGATCAATTTCAACATCTTAGCATATGGAGTACGGTAGTACATGATGCGTCCATTAGTAGTACTATGGTCCCTATCCTCATTTCCGTACTAATTCGCCAAATGAGAGGTACTTCCTATGAGTCGTAGACTGCATGGGTAGGATGTGTCGGCAGGAGAAGGTTAACCACTCAACCTATGCATATGTCATCATGGGGTATCATAGGGGAAGGTGAACAACTCACCCTATACACCGCGCACCACTACGGGAAGGTGAACCACTCACCCTATGGTCGCTCATCGCTCCAAGAAGTACCCCAAGCCCCCTGGAGCTCCCAGAGCTCGACATCCATCTCATACAGGACCCTCATAAGAGGGTCTCTCCACGACTCCAAGTCGTTCATGGAAGGTTAAGAATTTGACCTTGCCCAGGTGGTTCATAAGAATATTGACAACCTAATCATCAGTCCCAATATGTTGGAGCCTTATTTCTCCCCATTGTACCATATCTCGAATAAAGTGGTACCTGATATCAATATGCTTGGAGCGGACATGAAACACGAGATTCTCAGAAAGACGAATCACACTCTGGTTGTCGCAGAAGATCACGATGGTATTTTGCACATGTCCAAACAGAGCACTAAAGAGCTTCCTCAACCAAACAACTTCATAGGAGGCCAAACTAGCAGCAATGTACTCAGCCTCAGTAGTGCTCGAGGCAATCAACTTCTGCTTCTTGCTCATCCAAGATATCGAAGTAACACCTATAGAGAAGCAACATCCAGATGTGCTTTTACGATCCACTACACTGCCAGCCCAGTTTGCATCAAATTAACCATGAAGCCTCACATTCCTGACAGTGTATCTTAGTCCATAAGTGATTGTGCCCCGAAGATATCTCAAGAGATTCTTGGCAACAATCCAATATATGTGATGAGGCTCGACCATAAACTGACTCAATGTATTCACTACAAAACATATGTCCTGACAGGAGTTCACTAAGAACATTAGGGCCCCCACAAGTTGACGATACTCAGAAAGATTTCCCAAGTCGGGCCCAGCAACACTTCCGCATAACTTCTTGAAGTTAAGTTCCATAGTAGTAGTCACGGACTTGCAGTACACCATCTCAAATCTTTCAAGTATTTTCACAATATCTTTTCCTTGAGAAAGGAAAATCTCCCTCGGCTTTTGCCAGACCCCCAACCCTAGGAAATAATGCATCATTCCTAGGTCCTTCATCTTGAATTCAGAAGCCAACTCTCTCTTAGATTGATGAATAAGAGGGTTTGCACCAGTCAGAAAGAGATCGTCCACATAGAGTACCAAGATGAGAGGTCTATCTTTCTCAACCTTAAAATAAAGGTTTGAATCAACTTCACTTCTTGTAAATCCCATCTTCATTAGATAGCTATCAATCCTATCATACCAAGCCCTGGGTGCTTGCTTGAACCCATAGAGGGCTTTCTTCAACTTGCATACATGTGATTGATGATCTTGAACTTCGAACTCCTCAGGTTGTTCTACATAGACTTCCTCGTTAAGTGAACCATGCCAAAAGGCAGTCTTTACATCCATCTGGTGTAGATCTCATCCTTATGAGGCAGCAAGGGCAATGATCAAACAGATGGTGGTGTAGCGGGCAACCAATGCAAATATCTCATCATAATCTACACCTTCCTTTTGAGAGAAGCCTCAAGCAATGAATCTAGCCTTGAACTTTTCAGCATTTCCATCAGCTCCATGCTTGATCTTCTAGAGCCATTTCAAGGTGACAACAGATTTTTCCTTGGTTCTAGGAACCACATCCCAGATATCATTCTTCATAATCAACTCGTACTCTTCATTCATTGCATCCTTCCAAACTTGGTGTTTGGCAACTTCGTCGAATGTGCAAGGCTTAGATTGAACAATGGTGCTCATTGCAATTAAGTACTCTTGGTACCTATTCTACTCGATGCTTTCCCGAAATGTACCCCTAGGTGCAACATGTCTCTCAGCTTCTTTGAGAGTCTCCCTAATCCATGAGGGTCTCCTTTTTGAGGAGGGCTCATGAGAGGGTGGATCAATGGGATCCATTGGTCCTTCAGCATCGGGCATCGAATCATCCTGCGTTCTCCCTGCTTTCCGGAATCTTCTTCTTTTTCCTTCCTTGGAAGAGGAAGGTTACTAATCTTCCCAATGGCAACATCCTCATCGAAGGTGACATCATGACTTATTTCCACTTCTCTTTGACCAAGCACATAGATTCTATATGCCTTAGAAGTTTCATTGTAGCCCACAAATGTTCTTTTTTTCCCAGAGGCATCCAATTTGTTTCTCTTTTCTTTTGGCACATGAAAATATACAGGGCTACCAAAAATTTTAAAGTGAGAAACATTAGGTTTTTTATCGGTGAAAAATTCTTCGGGAGTTTTGGAGTCCAACGCTTGATGAGGGTATCTATTTTGAACATAGACGACAATGTTTACAGCTTCGAGCCATAAGAACTTCGGAAGGCTTTGATCATGAAGCATGGCACGAGTGGCTTCTACGATAGAACGATTCTTCCTTTCAACAACACTATTTTGCTCAGGAGTATATGCAGTTGTAGTCTCCCTCTTATTGCCAGCTTCTCTACAATAATTTTTGAACTCATTTGATTCATATTCGGTTTGATTATCGGTCCTCAATATTTTGATCTTCTTCCCGGTTTGATTTTCGACCAAAGCTTCGAAAGAACAGAACCATGAGAATACTTTGTCCTTCTTTTTCAAGAAATATATACAAGCCTTGCGAGAGAAATCATCCATAAAGATAATATAATATAAATATCCTCCTAATGAGTTCACGGGCATCGCACCTGATAGATCATAATGAATCAATTGCAATATGTCAGTAGTCTTGCTATCACTTGAGGGGAATGGTCCCCTTGTATGCTTTCCTTCGAAGCACCCCTGATAAACACCTTCATATTCTACTTTAAATTCAGGCATACCTGTCACCATATTCCTCACATTGGGGAGAGCCTTATAGTGTAGATGAGCAAACCTCTGGTGCCATAATTCAGATTGAAGTGATATGTCGCAAGACATAGCTCCTAATGGGCTTCCTCCAACTTGATATAGGCTATCAACCTTGAAGTCAAGTGTAAATGCATCTTTGAAATTTGTATTCCACACATGTATCTTTCCATTGATGAATGTCACCTTGAACCCTTTGTCCTCCATTGCCGAGATATATACCAGGTTCTTCTTTAGATCGGGTACATATAGTACTTCTTGTAGATGAATGGTGTTACCTTGATTCAATTTAAGAGTAACATTCTCAACTCCCTTCACAGGGTAGGTGGCATTGTCTTGACGGATAATTTCCAAATTTGTATCCTTTTTGTTGAAGTTTCTAAGTCTACTAGTTAGAAGCCCTCCATGCACTTTACTGATTTATTCCTACCTACTTGTTCCGTTACTTAACAAGTTATTTACACTGTAAATACTGAAAATAAGCGCTAGTGCATGCTCAAAATATTACAGATCATTAACTGAAGGAAACAGAAACAAGCACACAAAATGACACCGTTATTTTTGTACCAATGTCCTTGGAAAAACCCAATGCGGGAAAACCGATGCAACTATTTGAGGGTTTTCTTATTAAGCAATTTCAGAGTACAATTTGGGTGCCAAATCCGGCTTACCCAACAAAGAATTCCCTTGGCAGTAGTACCTCTCAGTCTGAGACAAATGTCCCGCCTGAAACCCTGGATAAACCCTCCGACAACACCTCAGCTCTAATGTGCCCCAAAAATCCCAACGTCTGCCTTTCTGGATTGCGTCGCCTCTCTCTACCCAGCGCTAGCCTTGCGTCACCCTGAATGGGCCTGCATTAGCGTTAGGAGGCCCTGCATCAGCGTTCTGGCCCTCTGCATCAGCATCGCTGGCCTCTTTGAAGCACTGCGTAGATCCTGGCTGCCTCTGCTTGGCCCTGGCTGGTTCTGCGTCACTTTCTTTGGCTCCTACGCTAATGTCCCGACACTATCTCTGTCTCTCTGTACTCACTGCCCCTCAGCGGCAACTTTGATCACTAATTCTATCTCTCTTAGCAAACCCCGCTCTAGAGAATAGAATGACTGACCATCTGGTGTGATCTCCAAGTAACCCTCAAGCCCCCTCTTATACTTTTCTCGTTGACATATCAACGGCCGAGATTAAGTCCCTAATCAACGGCTAAGATTAGATATGGTTTGATCCATGAATTTTGGACCATTCTAGCACAATTTTATATTAATTCACATTAATATTTTAATTTCCCTAAGTTTAGACTTAGGGACTCCATTAAAAATATTAATTATTTTAATGTCTTCCAAACTGTTTAGAATCTGCCCAAACTCTTTCTGGGTATTGGAGATCTCATGTGCCTCAACCTCTCCACCAAATTTCGTGGCTAGAACACATCCGATGCTACCCCAAATCAACACTTTTCAATCAGATTTGAAAGAGCTTCCTTATACCTAGTGAAGTTCCTTGAGGCACCACTATCAATCAACCAATTTCCCAAAGTGTCTAGAGGAGATGTAGTGGAGAGGGAAGATATAAGATAAAATTCCTTTTTCATGTTATCAACAACATTAGATTCAGCATACCTAGTGTTTATTGATCTCTTGGGAGGGCGACCATTTCCTAGATGAGGAGCGGGAGCATTCCTTTTTCCTTGGTTGTTGAATTTGTCATTCCTTTGATTGTTGTTTCCCCTGAAATTGTTGTTGTTGTGGTTGTCATCATCATGACATGTATCCTTCTATTAGGACACTCCCTAGCACAGTGACCAAACTTGTTGCAATGAAGCATCTTCCCTTCCTTCCATTTTTGAAACTCGACCTTCCTTGACATTGCTTCTTTGAACTTGCATTGTTCTTCTTTTAGCATGAGCGGAGAATGCAATATGATCAATCCTATTTGAAGGCATACCTAGTTCCATCATCCTTGTTTCTTCTTGAGAACATCTAGTCAACAATTCCTTAGAACCTGGAATCCTATCGTTGTTAAGAATAGTAGTGTTGAACAAGTGCCATTCACGAGGGAGTCCTCCGAGGGCAGTGAGAGTAAACTCCCTATCAGTAATAGCTTCTCCAATCGAAAGAAGATCATTTTTGATCTCAGTAATCCTCATGAACTAGGGTTGAATATCTTCATTAATTTGGTTTGCATTGCTAGATTTGAACATGCCAACCAACCTGTCATATATCTCCTTTGATGTGTTTGAATCAGAGATGTAAGCAACTAAATGGTTATGAATAGAATCCCTGATGATCTTTTTGGCTTTGACTTCACCCTTCTTGTACTTTGTCTTAGTAGCAGCTGGTGCATTTGAAGGAGGTGCCAAAATATTTCCCTGCACATGTTGATTTCTGGTAGCATCAGATGTGCTCTAGCTGTGAAAATTGGTGGAGAGGCTAAGACACATGAGATCTCCAAGACCCAGAAATAGTTTGGGAAAATTCCACACGGATGGAGAGATATTAAGATAATTAATATTTTTAATGGGGTAAATTAAAATATTAATGTGTATTAATATAATATGGGTGAGAAAGTTCTAAATAATGAGGATCAAGCCAGATCTAATCTTAGTCGTTGATTAGGGACTTAATCTTGGTCGTTGGATCATCAATAGGAAAAGTATAAGAGGATGCTTGAGGGTCAGTTGAAGACACACCAAGACACCAAGTTGATCAAGAATTCGATTTTTTGGGTCAGGGTTTGCTAAGAAATCGAGTTAGTGATCTGTTGCAGTGAGGGGAAGTTCGGCAGAAGGCGGAGAATACATAGCAGAGAGGCAGAGAGAGTGCTGGAGAGACAACGCAGAGCCTTGGAAGGTTGACACAAAGGCAGCCGGGATGACGTAGAGGTTGAGGAGGCCATCGCAGAAGACGTAGAGAGCCAAGAGGTTGATGCAGGTAGCGATGAGGGCTGCACAGGTGACGCTAGGCTGAAGAGGCAGCGCTGAGGAATTTTTGTGGGGCAGACTGAAAGCTGGCTAGCTGATGCAGAGCCATAGAGGGTGCCACAGTCTCTAGACGGTGACACATTTCCTGAGGTTAGCTGGGAGTAGCTTTCGCTATCCAGCTAAGGGAGCAGTCGAAGTCATTGTGAGGATATTCATCCGGTTGTTGATTAGCCAAAATATCTGTCTCTAAAGAGAGGTACTTCTGCCAAAGAAAATCTCTGAAGGGTGAGCCATTTCTGGCACCCTAATTGTATTCAAAAAACTACATAATAATAAAACCCTCATATCTGCTACACCGGTTTTCCCACATTGGGTTTTATCGGGGACGATTGTCCAAAAATAACGGTGTCCCTTGTGTTGTCAGTTTATTTCAGTTGCTGATCTGTATATTTGTGAAGGCTGCATTTGTGTTTATTTCGGTATTTATATTGATAAATAACTTGATTAAAAGAACAAGTAGGAGATAATAAACCAGATAATGCAGTAGGGATTTCTGATGTATTACATTTAGAAATTTCCACATGGTATCAGAGCATTGCAGATCACAGAAGGACTGAAGACACCAACAAAAATCTGAAAGTTGCAGTAGAAGCAGATGTCCCGAGAGACAACGATGTTCCTATGCAGAAGCAGCAGAGAAGAAACGACACAGAGCCTGCGTAATCATTTCGAGCCAACACAAAGGCAGAGGGAGGAAGAGAGAGGTAGAAGAGGCTTGTTGACTGCTGCGTGTCAACTACCCATAGCAGTACACCCCTTTTTTCGCAAAAAGGGACAACGCTTGATCGAGATGTTCGTGCCATTCAGCAGTCATCGTCATTCTCCTGATCTTACTAAAGTTGTAAACCCAGTTTGCATTTTGATGTAAATAATCTTAGCAGAGCTGAGTCATGTATGTAAATTGCCTAGGTGGACCTAATTTTCTATTGGTAATCTTCATTTCGGAAGGTTTTTCGTCTCACCGATCCATGATCGGCAGAGTTTTCCTTCAACCTGACCCCAAAGCTGGAATGAATTTTATCATTAGAGTCTTAGGAGAATCCTAGTGTGTTGATCTGCTAGATTATGTTTGGTCGCAGAACTGGGTGGTCTATGAGGGTCTGTCAAAGGGCTGTTCCCCTTTGAAGATGTAAAATTTGTAAAAAGTCATGATGTAAAGAGTCTTGAGGGTTGAAAATGTTAATCCCCTCATGCGTCTTAAGTCCTAGGTCCTAGGGAAATTTTTTCCAAAGGCTATGTTTGATGATCCATGATAAAATTAAAAAAAAAAATAAAAATAAAAATAATAAAAATAAATAAAATAGAAAATAAAAATACTAAAAAAAATAATAATAATAAAAAAAAAATTAAAAAAATAATAAAATAATAATATTTTGAGAATTTCAATTTTTAAATACATTAAAAATTCGACGGATGAGATTAAGAGATGTCTTGATTCTCATCAACGGTCGAGATCGTTTTGACATGGATCACTCAAGCTAGCCGTTGGGAGTTTTTCTTTTAAATAGGGTGCTAGGGGTCATTTGAGAACACATTGGATTTGAGTTTTGTGCTGAAGAAGCTCTCTCTTGTAAACTTTTTCTGGTGCTAATAAAGAAGACTTTCGGGTCAAAAGCTTGCTGGTGTTACTCTCTTAATGTGTTGTGAGCAAATTTTATTTCTGCATATTTTAATTTTCAGCCGTTAATGATAGCTTAATGAAGAGTATTGTTGAGCATAGGTATTTTGTTCACATGCTAGGGTTTTAGTAGTATTAGGGTTTCTGATGTAATGGCAGGTATCTCCATTGTGTTTGAGATCTAGTACTGCTTTTTCTCTCTTATTTGACGGTTCAAGTGAGCTGTGTAGGAAACCCTTGAAGATCAGTGGGCGTTAAGGGAAGTTCTAGGCTGAACCAGCCAACTCCCATAAGCATTTTTTGCAGAGCCCTGCTGGTTTTGACCCTGGGTTAACCATTTAATCTTTTGATTTTCTGAATTGCATGAGAGATTTTCGTAAAGCATTTCATTAGCTATTTGAAGTTTTTCTTAGAATTTTTCAATAATCATTGATATATCTGGCTTTATAGAGTTGAAAATTTTTGAAATTTTGAATCAGGTTACAGGGCTTTTCTGAGGATTTCAGAGGGTCTGTTTAAGCTATTCTGCTGTCCAGGGTTTCAAGTATCAATTGTTTTCTTTCAGATCTGAGGGTTCCGATTGTGTTGCAGGATGAAATTTATCGATTTTTTTTTTTGAAATCTGGACAAAGCCCTTGCTGCTTGGCCAGCTGCCTGTCCGTCGAGCTCCCCTGGTCCGTCAAGCACGCTGCCTGCACACCATCAAATGCTGCACACAGTCACCCGCAAACGGAACCCTGCAAAACGTCGAAAGAAAACACATATTTTCTTTGTCCGGGCGAAATCAAATTCCTCCATTTGGTTCTGCGGTAAGAGCATTTTTTCCATTTTTTTTATTAACGTAAGACTGTTGGGTTCTATCTGGATATCCACAGACCAAAATCGATTCCTGTTTCGAGCTGTAGGCGTCAATTTTCTTCATGCCAATGTAAGGTAAGATCGTTTGGTCTCATTCTGCTTGAGTTTCGGATTTGCGCATTTAAATTTTCAAGTTATTTGCAACGTCGGTGTAAACATAGCCCAGATCAGTCTTGTTTTTTTTTTTTCGCGTGGGTATCGTTTCCGTTTGCATGATAAACAATCATTTTCGTTTCAGCGTGAGCCTGCAAACATTAATCAATAGATAAGCGTGTGATCTGAAAGTTCCTGCGTCCAAAAACCCTGTCCGTTCAAATCATTCCCGTGTCTTTCTCCTCTGGCTGCCGTCAAACCCTTGTGCCCGTCTGCATAAACCTGCAAGCGCAGATCACAAATCACGTAAATCTTTTGTTTTCAGTATGCGTCGGTTAGAAAATATAAAAATATAAAATTGATCTTCGTAGTTTTTTACATATGCGTTATATTTGATGCGTCTAAGTTTTGTTAGGTTTTCATTTGTTTAGTTTTTTTTGTTTTATTTTAGTTTTGTTTTAATATATGTTAGCATTTAGCATTATTTTATTTTATTTTGATTTTAAAAATTAAAAAAGTCACAAAAAAGGCTCTTAGGGTTTTAGATTTTAAATTTTGATTTTTGGTTTAGTAATAGATTTAAAATAGATTTTTCTTAGTTTAATTTTGTTTAAAAAAAATATAAAAAAAATAAAAAATCATAAAATATATTTCTTTAGATTAGATTTTTTAAATTTTATTCCAGTTCGGATTTTTAGCTTTAAATTTTTATTTTGACAGAAAAGCATAAAAATTAGCATCGTGGAAATATTTTGCCTTTTAAAGTCTCAGCCTGGAAATTTTATGATGTCCTATTTTGCATTGTTGAGATTAAAGTTTTAATGTGGGATGAACGTTTACCTTTATGAGATTTGGGATGCTTAAATATAATATCTGGTTGATGCGCTAATTTACATGGTCATATCTTTCAGAGTTTATTTCCTTTTAATTTGCTAGATCATTGTTAAAAGCATTGTGAATTTACTGATATCTTGCATTTTTCGAAGTTATTTGATGTTAAATGATTGCTGTGCACAGTTTACATTCCTGCAACATCTGTTAAGTGATCATTCTGACACCAAACCCATAAGGCACTGGTCCATTAAATTAAACAAATCTACTTAGTGCTTTTCTCTTTCGTGTCTCCCAAACCAACTGGTTCGCAGCTGGTCGTCCTTTTCTTTTCAGGGTCTACCCCCCTTAGCCGTGGGAGACAGGCTGAAACGGAGAGATCGGGGATCAGAGTGACAACCCCCGGTCTGAGCGTTGTCATGACAATTTGTGCGACAAAAAGGCTCACGAAGAGCCACGTCATCTTGCTCAGCCAGGTAGGATTGACACAGTTGGCCGGAGGGGTAGATTCAGCCTTTGCCAGGATTTCACAGAGCCTGAACGACTTAGTTTCTTTAGTTGTAGGGGCTTGGGGAGCTATGGGCAGATTGTGATTTGAGGAGCTGGTGGGATGTTGTTTTTGTCGATATAGAACAATGTCAAAGGAGGTAGGACCAAGGTAGAGGGAATCACTACCTCGACGAATTTCTAGCGAAGGAATCCAGATCCGAGTTGTAGTAGCAAGGAGGATTGTAGAGGAGCGGTTCGACAATTGGACAAAGGATTTCTAGAAGGGAAATCAGGGCTCAGAGGGAGATTTCCAAGAGGGGAGTCGAGACTCAAAGGGAGTCCAGAAGAAGAGCTGAAATGGCAGTGAACGGATTGAGGGATTAGGACAGGTTGGATGGGGCTTCCAACTTTGTCATCTGGAAGGCTAGGATCCTGGTAGTCCTGGATCGACATCGCATCAAGGAATTTTCCTTGAAAGTAGTGGTTATCCCAGTTGAACCAGCTGAGAATGACAAGTATGAGGATGCAATGGCGAGGGCGAAGTGCATGATCCTAGATGGGGTCAAAGATCATGTCATACCACATATTGCCGAGAAGAACACAACAAAGGAGATGTGGGATACCCTCACCATCTTATACCAGGGCTCTTCTGTGCAGCGGAAGAAGCTATTGGAGAATCAACTGAGATCATATCAGATGCAGAAGGGGGAGCAGATAGATCCATTCCTTCTCAGGTTGCAGGAGATTCACGACCAACTTACTTCTGTGGGGTCTACACTGGATCCAGAGTTTATAGTCAGGACTGCCCTAAATGCAGTCTCCGAGGAGTGGGAGACATTTTTCCAAAGTATTCTCGGCAAGGCTAGTCTTCCCGGTTGGGAGGAGATGTGGGCAACTCTTCGACAAGAAGAGATCAGGAGGATGACCAAGGCGGGGAGTAGTGGTAAGGGAGCTCGAGTCAAGAAAGAGGAGGAGGATGCGGCTCTAGCATCTACAAGACAACATGGGAAGAGGAAGAAAAAGGACATCTCCAAGGTTAAGTGCTTCCATTGTGGGGAGCTGGGACATTATGCATTGCAGTGTCCCAGGAAGAAAAACAAGGGAAGGCTTCTGATTCAAAGGCAACTCCAGCTTAAGGCAGAGAAAGAGGTTGAGACTGATGACGATTGTGCCATGAGTGCTCAAGCACCTCTATAGAAGAGGTGGGGAGACATCGAGTTGTAGTCAGGAAGATTACATATGAGGGGCATAATCCTTGAGGTACCCAAACTCTTGGATCACATCCGGCTACGGGAGCCTTTAATGATAGTAGCATGATGACAGGTGTCAGGTGGAGCAAAGTGTGGTGGAGCGGCAAGGCAGGGCTAGAGGGAAGAAGTCTGTGGCAGCGTAGCAGAGGTTGCATCAGTGCGAGAGGCACAAAGGTGTTTGCAGCAGCGCAGTGGCAACAGAGAGAGGATAGGATAGCAGCAGAGGTAGCTTCAGCATCACGGGGCTTGCAGACTAGCCGAAATGTCAGTATTTGGGAGAAGTTAGTTACTTCTCAGTAACTGAGTTGCAGTGCAGCAGTTTGCAATGGCAGCGCTATGGGCAGCACGATGCAGCATGTTGAGAGGGAGCTGCAGTACAGATGCAACAGTGGCAGTGGCAGTGTCATGGGTAGTAGTGTAGTGGATGTGAAGTAGCAGGCCAATCATCAATGCAGGTACCGATGCAGAGGATCAGTGTGATGTTTCTGTGGTGAAGCATTACTAGAGCACATTCCTAGCTAAGAGGGAGTGTTGATTTTTGGTAGCATCGGCTGTGCTCTAGCCATGAAAATTGGTGGAAAGGCTAAGGCACATGAGATCTCCAAGCCCCAAAAGTCGTTTGGGGAAATTCCACTCAGATGGTGAAATATTAAAATAATTAATATTTGTAATGGGCTTCCTAAGTATAAACTTAGGAAAATTAAAATATTAATGTGTATTAATATAATATGGGTGAGAGAGTTCTAAATAACGAGGATCAAGCCAAATATAATCTTAACTGTTGATTAGAGACTTAATCTCGGCTGTTGAATCGTCAACAGGAAAATTATAAGAGGAGGCTTGAGGGTTAGTGGGAGACACACCAAGACACCAGGTTGATCAAGAGTTTTATTTTCTGGGGCAGTTTTTTCTGAGAAATCGAGTTAGTGATCTAATGCAGCGAGGGGCAGTTTGGTAGAAGGCCGAGAATACATAGCAGAGAGGAAGAGAGAGTGCCACATAGACAACGCAGAGCCTTGGAAGGTTGACGCAGAGGTAGCCAGGACTGGCGTAGAGGCTGAGGAGGCCAGTGTGGAAGACGTAGAGGGCCAAGAGGCTGACATAGGGAGCACTGAGGGTTGCAGAGGTGACACTAGGTTGAAGAGGCAGCATTGAGGAATTTTCTTGGGGTAAACTGAGAGCAGGTTAGCTAACGCTGAGCCATAGAGGGTGATGTAGTCAGTGGAGGGTGACACAGTTCCTGTGGGTAGCTTGGAGTGGCTTTCGCTGTCCAGCTAAGGGAGCAGTGAAAGTCACTGTGAGGCTATTCATCTGGTTGTTGATTAGCCGGAATATCTTTCTTCGAAGAGAGGTACTTCTGCCAAGGAAAATCTCCGAAGGGTGAGCCATTTCTGGCACCCTAGTTGTATTCAAAAAACTGCATAATAATAAAACCCTCATATCTGTTGCATTGATTTTCTCGCATTGGGTTTTCCAGGGATGATTGTCCAAAAATAACAGTGTCCCTTGTGTTGTCTCAGTGTATCTCAATTGCTGATTTGTATATGTGTGAAGGTTGCATTTATGTTTATTTCGATATTTATATTAATAAATAACTTGATGAAAAGAACAAGTAAGAGATAATAAACCCGATAATGCAATAAGGATTTTTGATGTGTTACATTTAGAAATTTCCACAGCACATAATCCATAACATCTTGCTCTTCTAATGTCAAATCAGGAGACAACTTCCATGCATGATAATCAAACTTATCATGAAGCTTATCATCAAACTTGAAGCAGGATGTAGAGGCCATTGAATCTTGTCTCTGATCAATGATTACTCCTCTTAGTGATTGCTCTTCTCACTCTTGTTGGGCTTTGTCTTCACCTAAGCTCTGATATCATGTTAATTTTAATGACAATGGTATGTTCTATGCTTAGAGCAATTTTACTTCAATTTCTTTGTTAGCCCAATATCAATATCAATATCCAGTTCAACAATCACATCATCATGATAGTAAAATGTAGGTAGAAAAAAAACAATAACTATATAAGACTAGCCAAGATAAGAGGACACAAGATGTGGCACTAGCCAGGGACAAACCCCAATGTGGCGAAACCCTTGATCAATTCTTCTTATAATTCTTCAAAAGTTTAGCGTAGAGAGAGAGTACAATATATAATATTCACTTGCTCAATCATAGTGAAATCTGATGAGTCAAACAACAGTGACAACAAGCCCTAACCAGAAAGTCAATGTTGGTCAAAAAGGCATAATTCTTCCTCCAATTTAGCTTAGTCAAACCCAGTCAACTCGGCCTCCAAGAACAAGTCAAATTAGCCCAAAAACAGTCCAAAAAATTCTAGTCAAAACTGGTCAACAAAATTCAATGCTACAGCAAACCCTAGCACATTCAACGTTGGTCAAATAGAGGTCAAACTGCCTCGGAGTTCGTGCCTAGAATTGCGGCCTACTCAAATAGAAATCCTCCATCCAAAACCACAGTCAAAACAGGTCAACATTTGGTCAACGCAAGTCAAATCAACCTCCTGCAATTTCAGTCAAGTCTTGTCAACGATTGGAACAAAAAACCCTTCCCTTTCTTCGCACGTGAGGAGGAGGCACCATGAATTTATATTCAAACGTTGAGGATGAATATACGTGACTGTTGGGCTTCTGAGCCTACATGAACTTGCTAGTCGACCTTGACAATTTGTCCATAATCAAAATAAATTCATAATTCCATTTGTATATGTCAGAATGGGATGATCTTTAGATCAATCCTACACCTCTCAGAGAGAGGAATCCAATAAAAATATGAGCTACCTCATATGAGCTGTCCAATGTGAAGTTTGGTCGTATTTTCCAAATTTAACAACTCAACTCCTCTTGTGCTCTCTCCTTTTATCCAAAACTCACGAAGAAAAAATGAATTGGTGTCTCTTCCTCTTCCTTGACCTTTTGTATTCTCATAAGGAAACCCTAAGATCCAATGGTTGAGATTTGATCTTAGTGATTGAGATCAAGGGTGAAGATATAATATCTCATTGACCCACTTAATTCACTTGGACTTTAATACTTGTTGTCGCTCAAATTGTATAGGCATGGTGCGACAACGACTCAGGGCAGGGGCTGTCACTATGATCCCCGCTCTCTCCATTCTAACTGTCTCCCAACAACAAGCTATCGTGGGTAGTCCCTATGGAAGATGATAATGCAAAACTCATTGGCAACCAACAAGTCTGGAAGACATGATTGAATGGCCTTGCCACTTGGTTGCTTTTAGCAAGTTAAGAGATTAGATTGGATTGTTTTAGTGAGACCAGTGCCTTATGGAGTCAACTACTTTCTTTAAATCGATTAAGTACCAAATGACCGGATGAACAATCGTTGCTTACGAAATGCATGGCTATCCTATATGAGATGCAATTACTAAAATCTAGGTGAGATGCAAAAAATCTTGGTTTATTTTAGTTAAATGCCTACCTAGGTGAATGCCTTAATCCTTAGCTATATTGAGGCTAATGCCTAAAGTAAGTTGTACAGATAAGTCAAGGCAAAGCAAACAATGTCTTGGTTAACGATACCTCCCCTTGAAATCTGACTATCCGGTGCCTCCGACGTTCCAGAGATTTATTCAATGTATCGAAGAGATAATTGCTCAAGCACTAAAATGAAAGACAAGATTAATGCTCTCAATATGTCAAAGATAGAATTAGATATCTTATCGCACTTACTATCCACAATAAATATTCAATTTAACCATGAACAATAAATCCAAAGACAAAGATAACAATAAGGGATATTGGAGCACTTATCCACGACATCACTTAAAACAATTAGCTAAGGTTATTGTCAATAAATTTAGACACTTATATGAGATAATACAAGAATGAAAATGATGCCAATAAACAATTGCTCAAGAGATAGACAATATAGATGATTGATGTTCTTTAGACACAATTAGCAATTTTCAAAGATATGCCAATCTCACATAGAACAATTAGATCTCCAATGCTAATGTGAAAGAACAAGAAATGCGAATATGCCCAAGTCCAAGGTTCCTTTTAATGACCAAATTAGATGACACCAATCGACAAGATATTCAGTTCTTGGATTAATTTGTCAAGTGCTTTTATGAGTGAGTTACTTAGTGCAAAATTTAGATTATGAAACTCGCAAGAAAATAATGTGTTAGTATTCTTATTAGAGAGCAATGCAACAACTTAACCAATTGTTCAATCACTTCAACAATCCAATGCTATCAATGTAAACAATCCTTTTCACAATATGTTGTATTAATCAATGGAGCATTAACCAATGTTATGAACCTTTATGCAACTTATGCTCAAATTTTATGACAACAGTAAACAAAAGATGTCAAATTGATCGAGACACTTGCTTCTTGAGTAGATGAGAGCACTTGGGATACAATAAATGAAATGCCTATGAATGCAAGAGGAAAATGAAAGGCAAGAGTGCAAATGAGGCAGCCCAGGAAAGACTAGAAAACACTCTAATCAAACCACTTTGCCAAGACATAATTATAAGCAATATGCAAGGGAAAACAAGAGATGAAAGATCACTTGAGTTTAGAACCTTTTCAAATGTCACTGATATGTATGATCAGACCTTATGTTGCTTTCCAAACAGTGTGACAGTCATAAAAAATTATGAAAACTGTCGAACAGTGATTACCCAATTCATGCAATGACTTGTCAATGTGTTTAGGAGACTTATTAGTTATTTAGATGCCACTTAGATGAGTTTAATACCACTGTAATCAGAATGATTAGAAGCTGCCAGTAAAACAGATATGAAAATGAGGGTTTGAGGAGGCAAACCAATAGGTATTTGAGCTTCGGAAATGACTAGCTTGCTTGCCCAAAACTCCTCCAATGAATTGATCTTTTGCAACCACACTTTTTAGCTGAAGAACTCGTGAAAATATCTGCAACCTCAAAGTGTTAGTGACAAAAATCATATAATGACCCAATGCAATGACTGAAATGCGGCAAAGAAGGTCAGATGGGGGCAGCGATGAGGGCTAGAGGCATAGGAAATGGCAGCAGCTTGGGATAGAGGCCTTGTTGGCCTATGCTGGCTAGGAGAAAGGCCTTTAGGCCTGCCTTCAAGGGCAAGAAGAGCCTTCGGCACCTAGGGCAGGCTTCCTAGAGGCTGCCACTAGGGAGAAAGGGGGTGCCAAGGAGGGAAAGGAGGTTGATGGAGGGAGTAAATGGACGCAGAGGGAGGAATTAAGGCCTCAAGAGGTCTGCGGCTAGGGCTTAGTAGCCCTGAAGGGCTAACAACAGGCTAAGAGAGGGCCACAACAAGGGCTAGGAGGCCAATCTAGGCTGGCGGCTCACCAAGGAAGGGAAAGGAGATTGCAGATAGGGCTAGAAGGGCTAACGGTGGGCCTGGAGGGCCTTAAAACTTTTTTAAACCCTTGCAAAGTCAAATTTTAACCCAGATCTTCAAAATTTTCCATAAAATGCCACAACTACTGCTTTGAGGGCTAGAAACTTCCTTCTTTTGCTTGAGCATTAAGCATTGAGCATTGCCTTGCTAGGCCTAGATCTGCCTCAAAAAGCCCCAACAATTTCTTCCAAAGGCCTGATGTCTCACTTGGGTGAAAGAAAACCTCACAAAATCCTTCCATAAGAGTTGAATTTTGCTTGAGAAATTCCCCTGCAGAATTTGAAATAAAATTTCCCAAAACCCCAATTGCTGCAAAATAAGGGTTAGAAATAATTTACAAAATTATTTTACAAAAAATATTTACACATATACAATGCTTGAACATTTTAATTTTTGAGAAATAGATCTTGAACAATGATGGTGGATAAATGTATTATTCAAAAAATTGAAATATTGGCCTCAAACCCTTCTGCAAAGTTAGAATACCATATTAAAATTCCTAGAGCCCAAACATAGTCGGCTCTTTCCCAAAGTCTGTTAACTTGGAGCTGCAAAGTTAGAATGCCATATAAAAATTCCTAGAGCCCAAACATAGTTGACTCTTTCCCAAAGTTTGTGAACTTGGAACCCGAGGGCTAGTGTACCTACAAGTCTCTCTAATTTCTTGTCAAATCAATTCTCATGTGGTGCATCAGATCACCTAAGATAAAAATGATATTTATTACCAATAGAATGTCTTATCACTGACAAATGAAATGATAAATCATATAACAATTGAACACAATATAGGATTAGCACATAGCTATCATGTACCACAGATCAATGGAACAAGAACAACATGAACTGAAACCCAAAGTCTTTTTATTATGATATTAAAATGTTCCTAAGAGCAATGGCTCAGTACTAGCATTCTAAATTTGCATAATCTAGAATATAGCCTCAAATCAGAATACCGTGAGAAGCAAAATCTCTTTTATTTATAGAGAAATCCTCTAAGTGGAAAATAACAGTTAGTTGGCTTGATTCCCACTAAAATAATCTTGACCGTTGATAATAATTTGATCATCTTTTAATCTCTACCGTTGACAATATTTATTTTGTGGAAAATTTCGAATTTCACTTAAAACCCATTTTTTATTAATCCAAAAAATAATATTTTGGATTAATTTCCTGAAGAATTTGACTTTGACTTAACCACCAAGGTCCAAGGGCTTAATTTTTCTTAAAGTATCCATTTTTACCTTGGTGGGTGACCTCCAAAATTTGGCTTTTCTTTGAGCCACGAATTTTTCGATTATTTTCCACTTAGAAAATTTAATTTCTCTATAATTATTTTTGACTCTAAATTAATTAGTTTTATGGCTTTGGATTTAATTTTAATTTACCTAGAAAAATTAATTAATTAACACAAGAGGGTATTAATATTTTTTCCACCCTCAAATACTTTAGCCATGGTGTATAAATATGAGGGACGATGCACTAAAATATTTTTTACATCAAAGATTATGAATAATTCAACCCTCCAAGGGGGAATACACATTCGTTATAGGCTTTCATGAAATTACCCAATTGTGTGACACAATATGAACTAGTGTAGAGCAAGTAATCTGTTATAAGATAATTTAGCCAAATAGCTTAAATTATTCCCAAACCAATTTTACAAAGACTAGACATAACACTAGGACTCACCTAAGGCCTTGTCAATGAATTCCATCCTAATTTTGGGGTTTAAGCTGGAGGAAAAACTCTGTCGATTATCCGTATTTAGAAACACATAATTCAATAAGGTTAAAAAACCTCTTAGGATGAAATTCGTTGTCATAATCAAAGGCTTACCTAAGTGTTGTTACAAAATTAAATGGTCATACTAGCATCATTTACATTATAACTTGTAGAATTTGGGTTTACAATGATATAACAATTAGTTGGTTGATGATTCTGATCCTCGAAAAAAATTTGTACACTGCTTCCTTGGACTTGTGACAAAATGGATACAACAATACCCATAAAGTCATTTGATCTCCTCATCAAATTTTTCATTAATTAGATCAAAATATCAATTTATGACTTAATGCTCATAAAGTCATTTTAAATTTATTTTTCATAAAGTTACGTTAAGGGGTCATGTAGGACACTTTTCCCTAGGAAAGACACCATGCCTTAGGAAATACTTGTCCTTGGTACACTTTTTCTATTAGATAGGGCACTCAAACTAAGAATAGGGCTCAATGCAATGTGATAAGGAATAACATACCTTCAAATGAACCTACAAAGAAGGGCTTATAGCCAAGGGTTTGGATGATATGATACAAAATGGCACACTTAGGCATATAAGACCAAGAAAAGGCTTGCATGAAAGATATGATCAACAAGGAGCAACATGTTGTAAACAAGCCCTAATCTGAAGCCCTAATGCTATTTTAGGGTTTCCTGGGCTAGAATCACCTAGGATTTGTGACTTCAGCCCCAAGGAAGCTATTACAACCTTGCAAAATTAAATATTTAGATGTGATAAGGTCCACCCAGCAAGAACAACCTTAAAACAAGCCCAACACTTCAATTCTAGTTGAATTTAGCTCTATGCCCTAGCTGTAATAGCTTGTCTTGAAGGGCCAAATTTGTTGAGGAGAGAGAAAAGTAAAAATTTTAGGGTTTTAATTGTTTATATGGATGCTAGTGCCTACTAACTACTTGAGCGATAGAGTCTAATGGAAAATTACTATGGAATATCAAACCCTTGAAAGGAGTAAGGGGGAAACCCTAAGTTTCAACTTTTAAAACCCTAGCTGTCATTCAATATGGAGATAAAAACAAGAGAAAAGCTCTCTAGGAGGTTCTGAAAGGATGTTTGAGATTCTTAAAGCATTCAAAATTTCACCAAAAATTTCGTATAAATATATGCATTTAGACATGGAATATAGAAACCTTAGCAAAATACATTGCATATAATAATAATAAAAGATATTCAACAATAAAATTACCCACAAAATATTAATGAACAATCCTTCATTATCCCAAATGACATCTCCACAAAAAACACTAGTCTCCAATAGCAAAATATCCACAAAGATCACATCTCCACAAGAGTAGCAAGGTACAAGAGCTAGGCCGAAATCTTAGTAAGAGGGCGGAATTGTTGAAATTTCCTTGCATCCTAGGTCAGGTCTATGACTTAACCAAGCACATAAACACACTAGAGATGCTCAACTATGAAGCACTTTGCACAACAAAATATAACAACAAACAAATCAACAACAATACCCAAGATTTTTGCCCCAAATCACATTTCTCATTAGTTCATCAATAAGAAACCTTAGGGTTCTCGTGCCAAGGATCCTGGCCCTTTACAAACCCTAACACAATGCTATAATACACAATATACAAGTTTGTCCTTCAACTAGATATAACTAGGGCTGAGGCCTAGTTCATCAGGTCCTCATCTACCAAAATATAAATACAAATGCAACCAGTACAGTCAAAAAGATCTTGGCTCATTTGGGCTTGCTCCTTTCAGCCCACAGTCCTTATACAAGACTTGTTGTACCTTGTTGTAGCCTATGTCCTTCATTGCTATAGTTTTTTTTTCCTTAGGGGTCTATTCCTCTAGACTTCCATTCTTGTAGCCCTGGTCAACTCCTTTAGGCCTATGGCTACTCTCCAGATCAACAGGATGCTCCCTTTAGCCCACTGACTACTGTTTAGTCCTCCTTAGCATCCCCTATACTTCTTAGCGAACACTGTATCAGTCCTATGTCCTTCAGTTCAACCCTTACTCAACCTACAACCACCTTCACAGATCTTTGTCTAACCTACTGCAATTCTCTTACAACTTGGCCTTCTGATTAGACCCTAGACCCTCCTGTTGCAACCACTTTGAGGCTCGCAGATTCCTAGATCAAACCTCTTTCCTTGTTGTCCACTTTAGCTAGCTATATACTGCTTCTTAAGCCCTCGACCTTAGCTATTTTTTCCTTGACTTGCCTTAAATCTAGCCCTAATGCTCTTAGCCCTACAGTACCCGTCTTGTAGCCTTTAATCCTCTTTGGCGGGCCCTAATATGCCTCTCTTTACCCTCAGTTAGCTGCCTTTTAGGCCCTGCCCAACCTCAGCCTACCTCAGCTAGGTCTTGGCCCTTCTCCTGTGGGCTTGGCTTAACCTTTCAAGGGTTCCTGACCCTATCAGGAGCGTCCTCTCAATAGACCTAGGCCCACATCTAGGTCTATTGCTATAAAACCTTTACGACCAACACTTCTTTAACTCCACCCTTCAAGAACGGTCTTCTCACAAGTTCAGTGGCTCGTTTCTTGCCCTCAAACAAACCTCCTTATGACCTCATAACTTTGTTGCCCTACTCAGCTTCTTCTTCCTTGGTAAGACTTCTTGATTCGACCTCCTCTTGCAGCCTGCAGCTCCTTTGGGTTGTCTCTGTCACACAGGTGGAGTCAGATCTTAACTTGTGATGAGCCTCTCCTTTGGATCCATATTTATACTTTTCTCTTAGGATATTCATGCCCACTCAACCATTTAAAAATAAATTAGAATGCTAAATTCCTCATCTTAGGTTATAAGTCCACCTCTTTTGGTCCAAAACTCCAACACTAGGGTAATTTTCCCAACAAACTCCTTTCTGTGGGTTTTCTTTACGTGGAAATACCTTTTGAGCTACCCAAATTTCAACACACCCTCTTAATAAGGAAAGTATTTGCATGACTTTCTCGTAGAAATCTCCAGCTCCATGACTTTCCTTACATGCCCATGAATTTCTTGCATGAGCCATGACCTTCCCTTTATGGCCAAGACTATCCTCGCATATGCTACATCTTCTTTTGTGCTTGATCAAGGTTTATCTCGCATGGTGCATGACTATCCTTGCATGTATTGTGACTTTTCCTTGCGTGGTCCATGAGTGTCCTCACATGGTTTGTGACTTTCCTTGCATGGGTTGAAACTCCACTCTCTCTCTTGAATCTGAAGGTTAGATTTCCATTGGGCAGTTGACTTTCCTTCACAGTGTCCCTCTGAGCCTACAGAACCTCCCCTTGGCTCAGTGTTCTTTCCCTCCTGGAAAGCGTTGCAACTGAACTCGTGTCCTTTCAAGGTCAGTTCCGAGTTGCAATTGAACAATGGGCCTAGTTCACTCTAGACCACTGCAACTCAACTTTGCAAGTGTCTTCATCCCCCTGGGTCAAACACCTCATATGAACATGATGCCATAGCCGGATGAACAACTTTGCAACCCAATGAAGATATTATCTCACAATCAACCTACAATCTACACAGAGCTACCTCATCCATGCCAAAGCACTCCTTGCCAAAACACCAAAATTGTCTCAACATCCTTTGATAAATCAATGGAAGTCCATCATCAACAACCTACCATAGAACATATTTTTGTGTACCTAGTTTTCCACCAATCCACCATAACTCCCATCGTGCCTCATCACCTAACCAATCAAGACAACATATCTATGTCCTCTGCTGAACCTTCTACTCCAAGTCTAGCCAACTGCGAATTGGCAACAATGTTGTTTCTTGCAACATTTTGATCTAGCTTCCCTTCAATGTAGCTCTCATCCGATGTTGAAATTTCCTTGCATCATAAGTAAGGTCTATGACTTAACCAAGCACATAAAAACACTAGAGATGCTCAACTATGAATCACTTTGCACATCGGAATTTAACAACGAACAAATGAACAACAATACACCAGATTTTTGGCCCAAATCACGTTTCTCATTAGACCATCAACAAGAAAACCTTAGCGATCCTGTACTAGGGATCATGGCCCATTACAAACCCTGATACAATGCTATAATACATAGTATACAAGTCTGTCCTTCGACTAGATACAACTAGGGCTGAGGCCTAGTCCATCAGGTCCTCATCTATGAAAATATAAATACAAATGCAACCAATACAATCAACAAGATCTTGACTCACCTGAGCTTGCTCCTTTTAGTCCACAGTCCTTGTACAAGACTTCTTGTACTTTGTTGTAGCCTTTGTCCTTCGTTGCTATAGTCTTCTTTTGTCCTCAAGGGTCTGCTCCTCTAGATTTCCATCCCTATAACCTTGGTTAACTCCTTTATGCCTGTTACCACTCAAACTAGCAGGGGACCTAAAAGAGGTTCCTAAGAGGGCAACTGCTAGGTTGAGGGCCACGATGGAGACTTAGCCCATTGTCACCGCAGCTAAGACTTCGCGCTCTTTACGAAATTTCATCGATGGGAGGATACCTGATAGTTAGGGAGTCACTTATAAAGTATAGATCAATAAGAGGTGTGGAGTGACCCTAATGATTCCCTTTCCAGAAGAGTTTGAAGGATAGTGCTTGCTTTCCCTTTAAGCAAGGGACTTGATCTTCTAGGGAGAGGGGATGAGGATTGGAGGGTTGAGGTAGAAGGATAAGACCTATAAATGATGTTCTCAATCCCTAAAATATTCTAGAGAACTTGGATTCTCGAGTAGTCTTTGATAAATGGGCCTTGGTGAAGAATGGGACGACACGAGGCCAAGTGGACCCAAACCAGGTTATGGGAGGGATTTAGGAAACCAATGATGTTCTTAACTTGGTCAAGGTGAGGGGAAGGGATCAAACAAGAATTTCTCCCAAAGATGTCAAATTGATCCTACCAGGTTCTAGGCTTGGGAACGCCTAGGAAAAACTTGATCCTAGAGCTAGGGCTTGAGTTATTTGGATATTCCACCGTCAAAATTGCTTCAAATTTGGAGGAGCGCAAAGGGAGCCACCACTGCAGTTGTATCTAGGGGTTTGAAAGTTTTCTTGTTACCTGTTTCCCAGGAAATTGATGCCTTAAGTGACCTAATGAGGCTAGACCTACTGAAAAAGGGAAAAGGGGTAAAAGGAGGGTTAAAGAAGAGAATTGTTGGATGGGGTAATAATGAATGGAAAGAGCGTAATATAAGTGGACAAGGGAGCGGGACCACGCAACCAAAATCAAGGCTTCCCATGAAATACCAACCCTGAAACCAAGCGGTCAATAAAAGAGATCCCACAAGACTAGAATCCAAGGTGAAGTCCTAAAAGGGGTTTAGGGGACAAAAGCACAAACCTCACCCATTCTTTCCGCCGAATCCCCCCATTAATCCATACCCAAAAGTGTCCATGATAAGCAAACTATGAGTCTCAATTTCAAAATGACAAGGCATACCTTTCGCTTTGGGAGGCCCCCCTTCAAACATACGATCATGGCATATGGGTGAGGGACAACATGGACGGCTTAGGTGGCGGAGAAATGGCACAGTAAGCTAGCTGATGACTGAAAGGGGTTGCTGGCTGCCGGTTGAGGACCATCTTGGAGAAGTTTTTTCTCCTAGGGATATTACCCACAAAATGGTGGGTAACAATACCTATGGCTGCTCTCAAAACTAGCAAGATGCTCCCTTTAGCCCACTGATTGCTAATCAATGCTTGTCATTAGTCCCTATACTTCTCAACAAACACTATATCAACCCTCTGCACTATAGTTTAGCCCTTACTCAACCTACGATCACCTTCACAGATCTTTGTCCAACCTACCCCAGTTCTGTTACAGCTCGAATTTCTGATCAGACCCTTTGCCCTCCTGTTGCAACACCTCTGAGGCCCTCAGATACCTTGATTAGTCATCTTTACTTGTTTTCCACTTCAGCTAGATGTAGGCTACTTCTTAGGTCCTTGCCCCTAGCAGTTTTATCCTCGCTTGGCCTTAATTCCAACCCTAATGCTCTCGAGATTGTAATAGCCCTCTTGTAGCCTTTAATCCAATGCGATAGGTCCTAACATACCTCTCTTTGCCCTTGGTTAATTTCCTTTTAAGCCCTGCCCAACCTTGACTTGCTTCATCTAGGCCTCAACCCTTCTCCTGTAGGCTTGGCTTAAACTTCAAGGGATCTCAGCCCTACCGGGAGCCTCCTTCCCATAGACTTAGGCCCTCATCTAGGTTTTCTACTACAAAACCTCTGCGACAAACACTTCTATAACTCGGCCCTTAAGAATAGTCTTCTCACGAGGTCAACGACTACTTTATTGCCTTCAAACAAACCTCCTTATGAGTCAACCTCCTCTTGGTGCCTGTGGCTCCTTTGGGATGTCTTTCTCACACAAAAGAAGTTAGATCTGAACTTGTAATGAGCCTCAACTTTGGCTCGATATTTCTACTTTTCTCTTAGTTTACTTATGCCCACTTAACCACTTCACAATAAATTAGAATATTAAATTCCTTATCTTGGGTTCTAAGCCCACCACTTTGGGTCCAAGACCCCACCAGTGGGGTACTTTTCCCAGCAAAATCATTTTTGTGGGTTTTCTCTACTCGAAAATACCTTCTGAGCTACCCAAATTTCTATAGAAATAGTCCACAAGTGATGATGAAATGAAAGAGTGAGGTAACCTTTTATTTATATGACGTCTACCTCACCTAATTTTAGGTAAGAAGCCCCTAAAACAAGTTTGATAATGAATAAACACAAGTAAACCTTGGGTTACAAGCCAATCCACTAGCTCAACCTGGAATAATGCCAAAATACACTGACACGTGTGAGGTTTAAGCCTCTAATATGATGGAGCTATGCCCTTTTCGCGCTCCAAATGCGAGGTGATGGTGAAGAGAAGGCCGAAGGTGTCTCTAAGCCTCATGATCATCCATCATTTGAGGAGCAACCCTCAAATCAGCTCCAAAGTGTTGAGAAATCTAGGGCATTTAGAGTTAACAGATTTCTTTGCTTGATAATTGCTGATGATGCACTTTTACTTCTTAGCTTACAGCCTTTTCTTCGTTATGTTATTATTGTGTTTTCTTCATCAAGACAACTACCAATACATACAATAAAAGACAAGTGACGCAATATGTTGGCTTCTCAGCCAGGGCCAAAACCTCTCACCTTCTTGAGAGGAAAACCTAGTCAAAATTCTTCTTCTAGATCTTCAATTGATAAGTACCAAGACCATGACACAGACCCTTGACTCTAGTATTGTCCCAAGAACCTTGTCACTAACCTTGATGCTCTGCCTCTTCCCTTCCTCTCCTTTCTTGATCTCAAACTGCTCTCCTCGGCTCCTTCTAGAGAAACTCAGTCTTTATCCTGCACACTACTCCTCAGCTTCCTCTAAAGAATCTCAGTCAGTAGGCTTTTGCTGGTCTCCTCTAGAGAAACTCGTTCTCTAGATCTCTACTTCGGTCACCCAGAAGAATATTCCTTTGCTGCCCCTGAAGAAACCTTCCTTCGCTATCCCAGAATAAAACTCGTCTTCGCTGCGCTAGTAGAATCTCTTCTTCGCTGCCCCACAAGAATCTCTTCTTCACTCCCCAGAAGAAAACTTCTTTCGTCCTGGTCAGAAGATACCTATCTTCGCATTGCCCAGAGGAGACTTCTTTTTCCTTTCTTCACACTTCTCCTAACCCTTTCTTCGCACTTTTGTCTTACCGAATTTAGTTTGAATTTCCTGCTTCAAATGGAGGATGAGTGTGTGTATATATACACTTCACTACATGTCCTTTAGGCTGACATGACTGCTGGAGGTAGGCCGACTTTTTCTAGAGAGTTCCTTCATCGTTTGTAGGCCGACTTGAAGAGGATAGATGACAAGTTCTTGGAGGATACCTTACATAGACAAGATTGACCTTTTACAAAGTGTAACATGACTTCATTACATGACAATGGCTCTAACATTTTATGACTAGATGACAAATAAATCCTAAAGACTCTCAATGGGAGTCTTGACTCAAAAACAAAATCCCTTGCTCATGAAACCCATGAAGCAAGTCAATAAAATAATTTTGTTATTCTTATTTACATCTCATTACATAAAATCATATTTACATGTCATTATGAAGACCGAACCTAGTAACACTTTTCAACACTCCCTCTTAACTAGAGAGGTATTCATAATGGTACTTGGACTTTATCAATCTGAAGAATCTCTCATAAGAGGAATTCGGATTTGTAACTCATTTGTATAGCATCATATCAACTAGCATTGCTACATAGCAAGGCCTTGACTAACAACTCCATCTCTCCACAAGATCTGAGCAATATGTTGGCGAGACCAATGATTTATAGACATACTTGTCATTGTCTCTCTCGGAACATGCCCCACTCGGGTTCTCTCAGGATATGCTCCATGAGGACTATTCTTATCTTGGACTCCCCAGTCCTCAAAGAATATTATCCTCCATGACTGCTCTTTCATCGGATGCCCTATCTCATCCCCAAAGAGAATCGGATGCCAAATGATTACACAATCCTCCAATTTGTCTTCCCAAGTGAAGACCAAAACGACATGTCTATCTCTCCTTTTTAAACCAGGAGGACATATTCCACTAAAGGAATGTACTCATTCTTATCACAAAGGAATGTACCTAAGCTCTCTACTTAGGACTTTTTCAAGTTTCTTCCAAGTAAGAAACTTCTTTTTAGGCTCCCTCTTAACAAGGGACCTATTGCAGCTCCTCGTGTGGAGATTCTGAAACAACTAGTTGCTTGAAGAGCTTCTTCCTTCGATGTCATGAATTTCTTCTTCATTAAGGAGTCTTCATCTTTGGGAACTTCTACATAGGTCACAAATCATCCATCACTTTTATCCATGAGTTAGTCATGTCCTTAACTCATCAGAAAGTCATGCATCAGTTTCCATCTGGCTTTGCTTCATGTCATTCAACTTTCATGCCATATTTTTCAGAAGGACATTACATCCTTCTATATGGTCTACTTGGAAGTCATCCACAGATTTCCCTTTGGTAGTGCTACATAAGCCCATCCAGATATTAGTTCAAAAATAAATGAACACTTTAAATCAAAAATTACCTTTGTGATGATCTTTCACCATGACATCTTCCTGTAGTTATCAGCATCCTGCATGCAGATTGACATATCTCCCCCTGATATCTATTGTCAAGGGTCTCTATCTTTTTCTGACTTCCATCAGAGTCTTCACATCCTTTCGGGAGATCTTCTAGTCAAATCTTCTTGGACTTCGGATGTTGAATGCTTTCTACCTTTGTTGCATATTATCACGATCTCTTCCTATCTTTTCTCACACACTTCATTCCCAGGAGCTTCCAATCAAAGTTCCTTAATTGTAGTCAACTTCCTTATGATTCATGTGAGAACATATTATGTTGATTTCATCTAGTGTGATTTATGCTTTTTTTGCAATCTTTCAGAGGAGGAGATTCCTTCTTCTCTTGATCATATTTCCCAAGATAGTGATCCATATTATTTGCAACCATATGACATTGTTGAGAAATCTAGGGCATCCAATGTTGACAATTTCTCTGCTTGATAATTGCTTATGATGCACTTGTACTTCTTTATCTTATAGTCTTTTCTTTGTTAGCTTATTAATGTGTTCTTTCATCAAGACAATTACCAAAATGGATAAACAGAAGACAAGTGACACAGTATGTAGGCTTCTCCAGCCAGGTTCAAAAGCTCTCACATCTTGAGAAGAAAACCCGATTAAAATTTTCTTCTAGATCTTCAATTGATAAGTACCAAGACCTTGACACAGACCCTTGACTCTAGTATCCTCTCAAGAACCTTTTCACCAACCTTGATGCTCTGCCTCTTCCTTCCTTCGCCTTTCTTCTTGATCTAGAACTTCTCCTTCTTAGCTTTTTCTAGAGAAACTCGGTCCCTATCTCTTTTGTTGCTTCTTCACAACTTCCCTAGAGAATCTCGGTCTCTAGGTCCTATCTCGAGAATCTCAGTGTCTACTTCGATTACCTAGAAGAGTCTTTTCCTTTGTTGCTCCAGAAGATCCCTTCCTTCGCTGTCCCAGAAGAAACTTATCTATTGCCTCCTTCGTTGATCCAGAAGACCCCTTCTTTGATGGTACAAACGATTCCTTTTTCGCTGCCCCAAAAGATCCTTCTTCGCTGCCTTAGAATAGGGACTTTTGTAACCCTAGATAAAACCCTTTCACTGCCTCTTCTTGCACTTCTTCTGCACCTTACTTGACACTTCTCTTAGGCCGAAATCAAATCGAACTTCTTGCCTAGAATGGAAGCCGAGTTCCTCTATTTATACATCTATTCATTGGGTCTTTAAGCCGACTTGACAGCTGGAGGTAGGCCGACCTCTTCTAGCAGTTTATTCAATGTTTGTAGGCCGACTTGAAGAGGTTAGGTGACAAGTTCTTGGAGGATACTTTTACATAGTCAAGATGACCTTTTACAAAGTGTAACATGATTTCATTACATGACAATGACTCTTACATTTTATGACTAGATGACAAATAAATCCTAAAGACTCTCAATGGGAGTCTTGACTCAAAAGCAAAATCCCTTGCTGATGAAATCCATGAAGCAAGTCAATATAATAATTTCATTGTTCTTATTTACATCTCATTACGTGAAATCATAATTACATATTATTGTGAAGACCGAAACTAGTTACACTTTTCAACACTCCATTTTAACTAGGGAGGTATTCATAGTGGTACTTGGAATTTCTCAATCTGAATAATCTCTCATAAGAAGAATTTGGATTTGTAACTCATTTGTATAGCATCATACCAACCAACATTGTTATATAGCAAGGCCTTAACTAACAACTCTATCTCTCCACAAGATTAGAGCACAATGATGGTGAGACCAATGATTTATAGACATACTCATCATTGTCTTTGTAGGAACATACACCACCCGGGTTAACTCAAGATATGCTCCATAAGGACTATTCTTTTCTTGGACTTCCCAGTCCCAAAAGAATACAGATCCTCCACGATTACTCTTTCATGGGATGCCCTATCTCATCCCTTAAGAGCATTGGATGCCAAATGATTAGATAATCCTCCATTCTGTCTTCCCAAGTGAAGATTAGAACAACATGTCTATCACTCCTTTTTATACCAGGAGGTTTTATTCAATTAAGGGAATGTACTCATTCCTATCAGAGGAATGTACCTAAGCTTCCAGCTTAGGAATTTCAGATTTCTTGCAAGTAAGAAACTTCTTCTTAGGCTCCCTCTTAACCAAGGACCTATCACAACTCTTCATGTGGAGATCCTAAAACAACCAGCTGCCTGAAGAGCTCCTTCCTTTGATGTCATGAATTTCTTCTTTGCTAGGGAGTCTTCATTCTTTGGTAATTTCTATAGATCGGGCATAGATCATACATCACTTTTATTCATGAATCAGTCATGTCCTCAACTAATTAGAATGTGATCCATCAAATTCTCCATTTGGCTTTGCTTCATGTAATTTTGCTTTCATGCCATATTTCAGAAGGACATTACATCCTTCTATATGATCTGCTTTAAAGTCATTTATAGATCTTCCCTTCGACAATCCTACATGAGCCCAACCAGATGTTAGTTTAAACACACTTAATCATTTCAAATCAGAATTACCTTCGTGATGATCCTTCATCATGATATCTTCTCGTAAGTATTAGCATCCCGCATGCAGATTGACATATCTCTCACTAATATCCTTTTTCAAGGGTCTCTATTTTTCCGACTTCCATTAGAGTCTTCACATCCTTCCGAGAGATCTTCTAGTTAAATCTTCTTGGACTTCGGATGTTGAATGCCTTTTACCTTTGTTGCATATTATCATGATCTCTTCCTATCTCTTCTCACACACTTCATTCCCAATAGGTTCCAATCATAGTTCCTTAATTGTATTCAGCTTCCTTATGATTGATGTGAGAACGTAGTATGTTGATTTCATCTAGTGTGACTTATGCTTCGCGGCAATCTTTCGGAGGAGGAGATCCTTTCTTCTTTTGATCAGTTTCCCAAGATGGAGATAGTGATCCATATTATCTGCAACCATATGACATGACTTTTATAATATCGTATGTCAACATACATACCTCATATTTTTGTCGGTCATCCAGACTTATTCATTCAAAAGGACTTTATCCTCTAGCCCTGCTTTCCTGTTTTGTCATCGTACCATCATTCCTTGAATCCCACGAGTTGGAATCCTTGGTGAAAACCTGTTGGTTCCTTTCTACATCGGTGAAAACCTGTTGGTTCCTTACCCAACAAATGTTTTCTTCTATGATGATCTCAGTTGATGATGACCTCTGCTTCTATAAGTATTAAAGAGGTTTCCTAAGAGCTTCCTATACTTTGAAATCAGTAAGATCTATATCAGACATACTTTCTGCTTCCCATGTCTCGAGGTCTTACTTCTAATGCTTCTATGCTATTTTCTAACCTGATGCATCATATCTTATTTAACCTGCATACTATCCATAATTTACTAGTGGTAAGTACCTTCTCGAGAAGAAGATCATCTCAGTCATAGTAGAGATCTTTTATTTCTTCATTCTTAAGCTTCTTTGACTCAGGTTCTTTCATTTCCTTGGTAATGTGTGCTTCTTCTCTATTCCTCTTGTCTTTGCCACGGTTAGGACAATCTCTTATATAGTGTCCAAGTTCATGACATCCATAGCATCTTATCTTATGCATGTTCTTCCTCTTCTTTGAAGGACCAAACTTTCCAAATTTTCCTTTTCTTCTTGTCATTGTAGCATATGCTTGATTCTGCTCGCTTGGTCCAACATTAATTTTTGCCTTTAGGCTGGTTTCTTTGATCTTATAGAGTGACCGTATATCTTGAAATGGAGTAGTCTCTTTCTTCCCATATAAACTTGAAGTGAAGTTACCCCATTCTTCTGGTAGTGCATTTAGTACCACTATGGTGATCTCTTTGTTAGACATAACTTCTCCTAGTTCTTGTAGTTGATCTCGAATTTCTGATATCCTCATGAAGAATGAGGTTATTCCATCTTCCTTGGATATCTTTAGTTTGTAGAGTTATTGCCTTAAGCAGATTACTTCTCCTGCTGTACTTACAGAAAACAACTCTACTAGTTTGTCATATATAGCGTTTGAAGTTTCTAATTTTGATACATATAGGATTAGAGAGTCTATTATAGATTCTATAAGAATCCTTTGGGCTCTCGCTTCTCCCTTCATGTATCTAGCATGAGCTTGAGTACCTTCTTTTGGAGGCTGGGTTATTGATCCCTTAATGTGATCGATGACCTCATTCTCAATAAGATTTAGGCCAGTCCTTTTCTTGCATGCAAGGAAATTTACAACCCCAACCAATTTATTGTTTTCCTTGCAAAAAGACATTTTGATATTATTAGATATAGTCAGGCTCACTTGTCAGATTGCTACTTGCTTCCTCTTTTATCTCGATGTTGATAGAGGACCTTCTTCTTGAGTGATTGATGAGAGAGAGCTTGATTCAGGATCCTTTGATGATGTGATGATATTTGAAGTGCTTCTAGGGTTTTGGATTTTCTTCCTGCTTCCTTCGATCTAGGGTTTCTTTGATGTAGATCTTGAAATCGTTGATAGCCGTAACTTGCTTTGATGCTTTCTTTGAAGATCGATTCTTGTGTGTCAACTTGCTTTGACTGCTCCTTCTTGCCTTCAGCACCTAAGCTCCGATACCATGTTGAAAAATCTAGGGCATTCAAAGTTGACAATTTCTCTGCTTGATAATTGCTTGTGATGCACTTTTACTTCTTTATCTTATATTCCTTTCTTTGTTAACTTATTAATGTGTTCTTTAATCAAGACAATTACCAAAATGCATAATCAAAAGACAAGTGACAATATGTAGCCTTCTCTAGCAAGGGCCAAAACCTCTCACCTCTTGAGAGGAAAACCCAATCAAAATTCTTCTTCTAGATCTTCAATTGATAAGTACCAAGACTTTGACACAAACCCTTGACTCTAGTATCCTTTCAAGAACCTTATCCCCAACCTCGATTCTCTGCCTCTTCCTCCCTTCGCCTTTCTTCTTGATCTAGAACTGCTCCTTCTCGGCTTCTTCTAGAGAAAGTCGGTCCCTATCTCTTTTACTGCTTCTTCACAACCTCCCTAGAGAATCTCCGTCTCTAGGTCTTATCTAAAGAATCTCGATCTCTACTTCGATTACCTAGAAGAGTCTTTTCCTTTGCTGCTCCATGAGATCCCTTCCTTTGCTGTCCTAGAAAAAAACTTATCTATTGCCTCCTTCGTTGATCCAGAAGACCCCTTCTTCGCTGCCCCAAAAGATTCCTTTTTCGATGCTCCAGAAGATTCTTCTTTGCTGCCCTAGAATAGTGACTTTTGTAACCCTAGAGAAAACCCTCTCGCTACCTCTTCTTTGCACTCCTTGTGCACCTTACTTCACACTTCTCTTAGGCCAAAATCAAATCGAACTTCTTGCTTAGAATGGAGGCCGAGTTCCTCTATTTATACATCTCTTCATTCGGTCTTTATGCTGACTTGATAGTTGGAGGTAGGCCGACTTGTTCTAGCAGTTTCTTCAATGTTCGTAGGCCGACTTGAAGAGGTTAGGTGACAAGTTCTTGGAGGATAGTTTTACATAGACAAGGCGACCTTTTACAAAGTGTAACATGAATTCATTACATGACAATGACTCTTAAATTTTATGACTAGATGACAAATAAATCCTAAGGACTCTCAATGGGAGTCTTGACTCAAAAACAAAATCCCCTGCTCATGAAACTCATGAATTAAGTCAATATAATAATTTCATTTTTCTTATTTACATCTCATTATATAAAATCATAATTACATGTTATTAGGAAGACGGAACCTAGTTAATGTTTTCAACATCCATGACTTTCATAATATCCTATGTAAGCATACATAACACATATTTCTTTCGGTCATCCAGGCTTCCTGCAGCAACTTTATTCGATTTTTTATTATTATCTTTTATACCTTCTTTCTTGTTATGTCATCATACCATCATCCCTTGAATCCACTTAGTCAGAATTCCTGATGAAACATTTGGTTCCTTTCTAAATCGATGAATCCTTTGATGAGGGTTCCATTAGCGAAACTTGAGGATGTTTCATATCCTCACCCGACAAATGTTTTCTTTATTGACTATGATGATCTCAATCGATGATGACCTTTGTTTATTTGTATAAATATCAATGAGGTTTCCTAAGAGCTTCCTATTCTTTGTAATCAGTAGAATTTGTACTAGGCATACTTTCTGCTTCCCATGTCACATGCTCTTACTTCTAATACTTCTATCATGATGCTACATTCTAATTTGATGTATCCTATTTTATTTACACTGTCTCCTATCTATAACTTGCCAGTGAAAGTAGCTTCTGGTCAAGAAGAACATCTCAGTCATAGTAGAGATTTTTTGCTTCTTCCTTCTTAAGCTTCTTTGTCTCGAGTTCTTTCACTTCCTTTGTAGAATAGTCTTCTTCCATGTTCCTCTTATGTTTAGGATAGTATTTTCTGGAGTGCCCAAGATTTTGTCAACCATAGCATCTTTCCTTAGCCATGTTCTTCCTTTTCTTCTTTGGAGTACCAAACTTTCAAATTTCCCTTTTCGTCTTGTCACTAATTGGTCCCTTCTATCTGATCTTTTGTCACTCTCTTTCTTCATCCTGTCTTCTTCTACCTTGTAGAGAGACCATAATTTGATGAATGGGATAGCTTCCTCTTCTTCAGTAGATATGAGGTTACCTTGTTCATCATTCAATGCATTTAGAATAACAAAGATCATTTCGTTATCAGATACCATCTCTCCTCGATCTTGCGATTTAGCTTTTATTTGAGATGCCTTTGAGAGACATGACAATATCCCTTTATCCTTTGACACCTTCAATTTATGAATATCAAATATAAGTGATATGATCTTTTCTATCGTGGCTTTAGAGAAAAGTTCTCCTAGCTTATTATATATTTGTTTAGATGTCTCCAAATCGGCTACATAGGAAATGAGTGGATCTTTGATAGACTCTGTTAGCGCTTGAAATTTCACCTCAGGCTAAAAAAGGTAAACTTCAAGGCAACATCAAACCACTTAGCCTCGTAGCTAGCCCTACGGGGCAGGAGAGGGCTCTCTCCGGTCTATCTCGGTAAAGATCTTCAACGGGAGGAGATGACCAATAAAGAACAATGATTTTAGGCTAGTAAACTGATAAAAAAGGTTTGATTTGGGATTTTTAGGGTTTTGGTGGAAAATTGGGGAAAGGCAATTTTGGGTGCGGGGATT
>APFE031642728.1:134013-144486 GCA_000404065.3 Pinus taeda
TTTGGAAGTAGGGAGGGGTGTTAGGAAGCAGGGGAAAGTGGAATCTCAGAGATTGAGTGAGGGGAAGGGGTCCAAAAGAGCAAAACACAGGCTCAACCTAGAAAATTGCCAGGTTGTAGCTAGAAACTAGGGTTTGTGCGAAAATGAGGAATTTGGGGAATCTCAATGATGGGAAGCATTTGGTAAGGTACTTTAAGGATAGGGGAAGGTGTATGAACATCAGGAAACAAGTTTTGCCGATGATTTGACCGTCCAAGAGAAATTGCCTTCAAAACCCTAGGAGAGGAAAATGACCTTACCTAGGCGCAACTGAAGCATGAACAAGGTGTAAAATGACTCATTAGACACTGAGATGATAATGAAAATCCTATGAATGATGATAGACACAGCTGAATAGTGACATAGATTGGAATTTGGGCAACTTTGAAAAGAGTGAGAGCAAACCCTAGACCTAATGCCTAGTGACCAAATTTTGCTTGAAGACTCACTGAAATGACAAAATTTGACCTTGACACTTCAAAATCACTTTGTAAGAGCATATTTGATCACTGGAGGAAGGCTGGAAAGACTGACACTAACAGACTCCTTAAGAATCTTTTGAGCCTTCAGATCCCTTTCCATGTATTTATGTGATGCTTGTTCTTCGGAAGGCTTGAAAACCTTTCCATGGACATGATTAATGACTTCATTTACTTAGAGGACAATGTCTTTTCTTCTTTTCCATACAAGGAAGTTTGATATCCCAACCAACTTTTGGTTCTTCTTGAAACATGAAGTCATATTTACTAGATTGGATTATAATAAAAGGTACTTACTTGTGAAGATCGAATCTTCAACTTGATGACGAACTTGTTGCTTCTTACTTCGAATCTTTGGTGGGGGAGGACTGCTTTCTATGAGATATTTGCTTCAATAGAGAGAAGATTGTCTTTCGGTCTAATCTTCCTTAGATTCGAAGAGCTTCCACTTCCTTTGATGATGTATAAGTGATGATCTCTGAAGTGCTTCTAAGGTTTCAGTCTTTCTTCCTGCTTCCTTCTTGAAGATAATTTCAAGACTCTTGCTTGGAGTATTCTTCAATCTAGGGTTTTGGTTTGATGAAGATCTAGATCTCTTGCTTGGTGTTCTTTGACTCACTTTGATCCTTTTGATTCTCGCGTGTCTACTTGCTTTGACTGCCCCTTCTTGTCTTTAGCACCTAAGCTCTGAAACCATGTTGAGAAATCTAGGGCATTTAAAGTTAACAAATTTCTCTGTTTGATAATTTCTTGTGATGTACTTTTACTTCTTAGCTTATAGTCTTTTCTTCGTTATGTTAGTATTGTGTTTTCTTCCTCAAGAAAATTATCAATACGTACAATAAAAGACAAGTGACATAGTATGTAGGCTTCTCAGCTAGGGCCAAAACCTCTCACTTTCTTGAGAGGAAAACCTGATCAAAATTCTCCTTCTAGATCTTCAATTGATAAGTACCAAGACCATGACATAGACCCTTGACTCTAGTATCCTGCCAAGAACCTTGTCACTAACCTTGATGCTGTGCCTCTTCCCTTCCTCTCCTTTTTTGATCTCAAATTGGTCTCCTGCTCGGTCCCTTCTAGAGAAACTTGGTCTCTATCCTTCACACTGATCCTTCTCGGCTTCCTCTAGAGAATCTTAGTCTCTAGGCTTTCGTTGGTCTCCTCTAGAGAAACTCAGTCTCAAGATCTCTACTTCCGTCACCCAGAAGAATCTTCCTTTGCTGCCACAAAAGAAACCTTCCTTTGCTATCCCAAAAGAAAACTCCTCTTCGTTGCCCAAAAGAATCGCTTATTCGCTGGCCAAAAGAAAACTTCCTTCATCCTGCTCAGAATATACCTATCTTTGCATTGCCCAGAAGAGACTTCTTTTTCCTTTCTTCGCACTTCTCCTAACCCTTACTTTGCACTTTTGTCTTACCGAATTCAGGTCGAGTTTCTTTCTTCAAATGGAGGACGAGTGTGTGTATATATACACCTCACTACATGTCCTTTAGGCAGACATGACTGCTGGAGACAGGCCAACTTGTTCCAGAGAGTTCCTTCATTGTTTGTAGGCTGACTTGAAGAGGATAGATGACAAGTTCTTGGAGGATACTTTACATAGACAAGATTGACCTTTTACAAAGTGTAACATGAATTCATTACATAACAATGGGAGTCCTGACTCAAAAGCAAAATAAATAAATCCTAAAGACTCTCAATCCTACAAATACAAATAAATCCTAAAGACTCTTAATGGGAGTCCTGAATCAAAAGAAAAATCTCTTGCTCATGAAACCCATGAAGCAAGTCAACAAAATAATTTTATTTTTCTTATTTACATCTCATTACATAAAATCATATTTACATGTCATTATGAAGACCAAACCTAGTTACACTTTTTAATGCAAAGGTCCCAAATTAGGATAGGGTGCCCCCACATCATCTCCATGGGTCTCCAATGGTCAACATAGTGCCTCCTTCCTCTAGCATTCAGAATCCCTTAGGTGCAACAAGCCCTCCTAATCATCTCATGGAAGACCATCCTCATTCGGGCTTTAAATCATGGCTTGCTGATTAGGTAGTGTTAAGGCTAGCCTAGAGGCATGATGGGTCCACTGGTGCAATCATCAAGAATCCTCTATACTCTGCCAAAGAAGATCAATGTCCTAGGTGATGAGGGCAATTTTGGATGTGCATCAACTGCTCAAGTCATCATACTGCCCAATGCTCTAATGTATGTTGGCAATGCTGCTTTTGCTGAGTCATTAACCACTTTGTAGGGACTGGGTACTTATGGAGTGGGTGTCCTCAATGCTTATGTTGTTATGGACCACCTGGAAAGACCAACTTAAACTCCAGCGAAAGAAACCATTCATTAGAGACTAAGATCATATAAGCATCTAAGTGGACCAAACTTGTATGTTAAGGGCATACTAATACTTAAAACTAGTGTCATCTCTCAATATCTAACTAGACCAAGTCTCGTAAAAGTGTTCCCTACCTTGGTAGGGGTGGCTAATAGTCAACCCTATTAGGTGCTTCCAACCCCTAAGGGGAGGTGGCAATTCCAAGGTTAACCCTTCATTCAATAGGTTTCAGTGTAAATGAGTGGCAATGGAGGGGAAGGCTTCATGGCCAAGTGCCATGGCCAACTGGACAAACTAGTGGGAGTCCACATCCTGAGTGTATAAATGTAATGGATGGAACAATTATGGATGCATGAGTTACCCTACTCAACTTTTTTTTCCACGTCTCTAGTGCAATCATAATAATGCTATTTATTTCGGGTGCATAGCTTAAGGGTTTGAGATTGCTCTTTATGATATAGTATTTAATTTCACCTCTTAAGATGAGGAGTTTATTGCTCATCAAGGTGGGCACATGCAATGGTTCCCTTTAAATGAGGAGTAGCAGCAAGTGCTTAGGAACCAATGGCTAATGAGGAGGGTAGAGCTCATGCTTGGATTTTTCCAACATGCTAATTTATGTCCCTACCATCTTTTGCATTTTGATTTTCTTTTTCTTTCATTGTGGCCATATTATGCTTTTCCATTATTTTATCTACATGAACCTTCAGGGTGATATATCCCGTCCCTACTCAAGGATGTAGATAAGAGTGTGCCAAATTGCAATGAACTAATGACAAGTTAGACCCGAAGAGTGGAGATGGTATAAAGGGCTTATAATGTGAGGTGTAAAGTGAAGGGAGAATGGACACGCTATTTCAATCTAGGTCTTCTAAGCAGTGCCCCTCCTATAACCCTAAGGCCTTAAGGGAGGTACCATTGGATTAGGGTTAAATATTATCTCTCCCAGTAAGGTGAGAGAACAAATTTATAGTCAGGATCAGTCAATCTTCTCGATCATCCCTTTATCCATACTAAATGCCCAAAATATCAAGCACTCGATTGCAAAATCATCAGAGTGCTTATTAAGTAGCAACCATCTTCATTTAGGGGGAATGCTGGATGGTGAGAGGTGTATGGCTGATATAGATTGTTGAGGCTCATGGCATATCGTCATAAAGAAGCGAATGTCAGGGGCTGCTGGCTGGTTGGCTTTCAAATGTAGGAGCTAATTTTTTTTGGACGTGGTTACCCATTTTGGTGGGTAACTTGAACAATATACAGGTTCCTTTTATGGATGGAGTATCATGTGCTTTAGGAACCGAGTGATGGCTAATGAGGGGGATAGAGCTCATGTTAGGATTTTTCCCATGTGCTAATTTTTTGTTCGACCCATCTTTTGCATTTTACTTTTTTCTTTCATTGTGGCTTCCTTTTGCTTTTATCTTTCTTTTAGGTACATTAACCTCTAGGGAGAAGCTTTTTTGGCCTAGACTCAAGGATGGGGATGATAGGGTGTCAATCCCCATGACCAATGACCACCAACCCAATGAATGGATATGGAATAGAGCGAAAGATGGAAAGTGGTAAGTGTGGAATATTATGGGCATGCTACTTCAATTAGAGCCTTTCCATTGGTTTCCTTCCTATAACCCTAAGGCCTCAAAGGAGGTCCCATTGGACTAGAGTTAAAGAATAACTTCTTAGGTGAAGTGAGGGAACAAGAATACAGTCAAAGATCGGTCAATTATTTGGATCACCCCTTGATTCATATTAGTATTCCCCAAAACATTAAGTAAAAACAATGGATGACCCAACTTCCTTCAAGAAGGAAAGCTGGGTGGAAGAAGGAAATATGACCGAGGCAATATGTAGAGGATATATGGCATCATGTCATGCGTTGATGAATGGGGTTGTTTGGTTGTCCGTGGAGGAGAAAAGTTTCTCCTATATATTACCCAGTTTTTGGTGGGTAATAGGCCCAATTGAAGAAAATACAATTACAACATGGCTTGGATTTGATCCAATAGTTCAAGCCCTAGATCTTCTCTCATTCTTCTTAGCTGATTTAGATCTCCTATGTTGTACTTCCGCACTTTGCTCAGACCCAACAAGCTTGAGTGTCATACTCTTCACTTGAGAAAAGCCCTCTCTCAATGGCTAGTGCCACTATATGGTATGTCTTTCTCCTCTCCTTGGTCTTGCTTTTATAAATTTGTATTGATTTGAATCCCTAACCCGGATCCCCAATGTGATTGGTGGTCAAGATTAAATCTCACCTCACTTGAGGTCTGTTGATTTGTGGTAGCATCTGATGTGCTTTAGCCACGAAATTTGGTGGAGAGGTTGGGGCACATGAGATCTCCAATACCCAAAAAGGGTTTGGGTAGATTCTAAATAGTTTAGGAGATATAAAAATAATTAATATTTTTAATGGAGTCCCTATGTGTAAACTTAGGGAAATTAAAATATTAATGTGGATTAATATAAAACTGTGTTAGAATGGTCCAAAAGACATGGATCAAGCCAAATCTAATCTTAGCCATCGATTAGGGACTTAATCTTGGCCGTTGATATGTCAACGAGAAAAGTATAAGAGGAGGCTTGAGGGTCACTTGGAGAACACACCAGATGATCAGTCGTTCTATTCTCTAGAGCGGGGTTTGCTAAGAGAGATAGAATCAGTGATCAGAGTTGTAGCTGAGGGGCAGTGAGTATAGAGAGACAGAGAGGTAGAGATAGTGTCGGGAGATCAGCACAGGAGCCGGAGAGAGTGATGCAGTAGCAGCCAGGGCTCACGCAGGGCTACGCAGAGGCATTGAGGAGCTGCGTAGTGATTCAAAGAGGCTAGCGTTGCTGACGCAGGGCCTCCTGAGGCTGACGCAGGCATATTCAGGGTGACGCAGGGCCCACACTGGGCAGAGAGAGGCTGTCGCAATTCAGAGAGGCAAACGCTGGGGTTTCTGGGTGGATTGAAGCTGAGGAGCTGTCGAAGGGTTTATCTAGGGTTTCAGTGGAGACATTTGTCTCAGACTGAGAGGTATTACTTCCAAGGGAATTCTCTGTTGGATTAGCCAGATTTGGCACCTTGATTGTACTTTGAAATTGCTTAATAAGAAAACCCTCAGATAGCTGCACCGATTTTCCCACATTGGGTTTTTCCGGGGACGTTGGTCCAAAAATAACAGTGTCATTTTGTGTGCTTGTTTCTATTGTCTCCAGTTGATGATCTATAATATGTCGAGCATGCATTAGTGTTTATTTCCAGTATTTACATTGTAAATAACTTGTTAAGTAATGCAACAAGTAGGTAGGAATAAATCAGTAAAGTGCATGAAGGGTTTCTAACTGGTAGACTTAGAAACTTCAACATGGTATCAGAGCGTGGTTGCAGATTACAGGAGAACTGGGGACATCAGCCGAGCGGAGCAATAGCAGCATAAAACAGTTGTCTCGAGTGACAGAAGTTGTTCCTAGTAGAGCAGCAACAAGGGAAGGGTGACGCAATGCCTGTGTCATCAAGGGTGAGCCAGGAAGAGGCAGCGCAGAGGCCAAGGGAGGCAAAAGGAGGCTCATGCAGCGGACCAGAGGGCTATGACGTAGTTGGTTAAGGAGGCCGAGTTTCTAGTGCCGGGATTGGGCAAAGCCTAAGAGCTCTCACCTTCAGGTTGCTAGGGTTTAGGTGGTTGTGGGAAAGTTGCAGAGTGGAGCTAGTGGTGTACTGTAGTCAGAACACTATTTGATAGGGCAAGACCAAGGAGGAGGGAGTTGTTACCAAGGTTTCTAGCCGAGAAATCCGGATCAGTGGTGCGGTTGCATACACGATTAGAGTAGGTTGCATCTCGACATCGACAGAAGGATTTCTAGGAGGGAAATTGAGACTTAGCGGGAGTCACATCAAGAACTTCCAGTAGGGAAGTAAAAGAGCAGCATGGCACTACATGGAGTAAGAGACCAGGACAGACTGGACGAAGCCTCAAACTTTGCAGTCTGGAAAGCCAGAATCTTATCCATACTTGACAGAAATTGTGTCAAGCACTCCACCTTGAGGACGATAGGTATCCCAGTCGACCTAGCGGAGAACAACAAGTACGAGGAGGCAATGGTGAGGGCCAAAAGCATCATCCTTGACAGGGTCAAGGACCATGTAGTGCCACATATTGCCGAGAAGGAAACGGAAAATGAGATGTGGGAGGCCCTAAAGAAATTGTACCAGCATACTTCTGTGTAGAGAAAGATGTTACTAGAAAATCAGATGAAGAAGGGAGAACTGATTGACACCTTCGTCGGAGGACTGAATGAGATCTGAGATCAGTTGATTTCCATAGGAGCCACGCTGGATCAGGAATTGATGGTGAGTACAGCCTTGAATGCATTCTCAGAAGACTGATAGGTATTTGTCCAGAGCATACTGGGCAGAGGGACACTTCCACCTTGGAATGAGATGTGGGCGGCTCTTCGCCAAGAAGAGATCAGACGACAGACAAAGGCGGGAAGTAGCACTAAGGGGATCAGAGTCAAAAAGGAGGAGGAGGATGATTTTTCCCTAGCATCTGAGGGAAAGCAATAAAAGCAAAAGAAGAAGGATGTCTCCAAGATCAAGTGGTTCCACTTTGGGGAGCTGGGTCATTATGCGACCCAGTGTCCAAGGAAGAAGAGTAAGGGAGAGTCTTCCGAGACTAAGGCAGCACCAGCAAGGGCATAGAAGGAAGTGGAAACAGATGATGACTATGCCATGAGTGCACACGCACCACTTGAGGGGAAGTCGGGAGACATCAAGCTGTAGTTAGGCGGACTACAGTCGATGAGGGGCAAAAACCTCGAGGTACCCAGTCTCTTGAATTAGACCTTGCTACGAGAGCCCCGAAGAGTAGCAGGACTAGCTGATGTGGGTAGAGATGGATGTGGATGGAGCAACAGAGAGAGCTACAGTGCATGAGTCCCGAGACAGCGTGAGGCTAGCAAGCTGCAACAGTGCGAGAGGCATGGGAGTGTTGCACCATTGTAGGATGGCACATAGAGGGGTGCAACGGTGCGAGATGCAGGGAATTGTTGCAGCAGCGCAGAGGTCAGAGAGGGAGCACTTGTCAGCGACAGAGGGAGCTTTAGCATCAGGAGGGTCTCTAGCCCAACAAAGAGGTCAGAGTTGGGAGATCAGTTACATACTTCTCAATAACTGAGTTGCAGTGCAGCAATGGGCAGCACGATGCAGCATGATGAGAGGAGTTGCAGTGCGGATGCAGTGTCGGGAGAAAGGACCAACAACAACACGGATGCAGAGGAAGATGTTGTACAAATGTAGCAGTGGTAGTGGTAGAACCATGGGCAGCAATACAGGATACAACAGTGCAGAGGATGGTGGGCAACAGGCCTAGCATCAGCACAAGGACTGTTGCCGGATGATCAGAGTAATACTCAGTGAGGAATATTACTAGAGCAAATGTTATGAAACCAGCTCACAAAAAGATAGAAAAGAGAGATCAACACCTTAGAATTCAACCTCTTCGAGGGGGAAACCTCCTTTGCATTACACAAATGAACAATTATTGGATGATACAAATGACAAGGCCTACTTTCTATATATAGGAGTGTAAGGGGTCATAATATAATCAGAGCCGACATAACAATAATAATGTAAGGGCACAATAATAACAAGAGTGGGCTTCTATGGGGCACAATAATAACAATATGGGGACTACATGGGCACAACAATATAATAATGGGGTTGTACTAATAACAATAAGGGGTTACACTAGTAGTATAGGGACCTAACAGCGCAGTCCTCGCTAAGAGGGAGTGTTGATTTGTGGTAGCATCGGTTGTGCTCTAGCCACGAAATTTGGTGCAGAGGTTGGAGCACATGAGATCTCCAATACCCAGAAAGCGTTTGGGCAGATTCTAAATAGTTTAGGAGATATTAAAATAATTAATATTTTTAATGGAGTCCCTAAGTCTAAACTTAGGGAAATTAAAATATTAATGTGGATTAATATAAAGTTGTTTTCGAATTTTCCAAAAGACATGGATCAAGCCAGATCTAATCTTAGTCATCGATTAGGGACTTAATCTCGATCGTTGATATGTTAACGATAAAAGTATAAGAGGAGGCTTGAGGGTCACTTGGAGAACACACCGGATGATCAGTCATTCTATTCTCTATAACAGGGTTTGCTAAGAGAGATAGAATCGGTAATAAATCCTATCCGATCAAATAGATCAACAACAAAGCTCTCCAATCAAATTGATCGACAACTCTAAACATGTAAAGACATGCTATCAAACTTTAGAGAGATTTATCTGTACAACCCCAATTAGTAAAAAACTTTTAAATGTACATCAATAGATACAAACCTCTGGGGTCTTCCAGACAACTTGATATTGCTTCTCAAATTTTCACAGTAGGACTTAGAGCTTTCCCAATGAATCTTGACAGAGGATTCCTCAACCATACAACTTCCTTTCTTACTTTTCATGCAACAACATATTCCACAAATCGATCCGACTTTTCTTATCTCAGCAACCCTTCAAAGTAGATTCTCCAATTTCTTCTTTCAAGGTGTCCATCATGACTATGATATGACCTCCCTCTCAACTAGGGAGATTCCTTTTATCCATGCTTCGTCTTAACTTAGGGGACTCAATTTCTTTTCTATGACATAGGAGAATCTTACATGGTTTCCATCCTTCTTTTAGAGTTATCATGATCATTATCATCCATATGACTTTCTTCATCATGCTTATCATATCAACTTACTTGACGAACATCTTCACCATCTTGAAGATTATGTACTTCCACAACTTATATAGCAGGTACAACTAAATTTGTAGAAGCATGAAGTTAACAATATCAAAATCATGGAAGCATTCAACTTTACACATCAAAATACTCAAACTTAATTACACACAAGAGACATATACTCTTTAACTTCTTGTTAGGGTTTATCTCATAAACCCTAGACTATATTATCAAGACTTTGAGCATTTCATAACAACCTTCATTATATCTAGGGTTTCAATGTTTCTTCCAAAGCTATGAAATACCCTACTACAACATATTTCAAACCCTAGAAACAATTCAAACAAATATAGATCTACAATGCATCTAACAACTCTAGAATTCACATGTTAGACTTCCTACTAGGATTTTATACAAACATTAGATTTCATACACGAGATTTAACAATCAGAACCAATCACAACTTAATTAACAACATGACTAGCTTCCACTTGGGTTTGATGTAAACCCTAGATTTCACTAATTCCCAATAATCATAACTCAAAAATTCAGATTTCAACAATCTTACACAAATTTTGAATTATCACATTGTCATCATATATCAGAGATTTGGACTTCTACTAAGGTTTAGCTACAAAACCCTAGAATTCAAAAATACCATCATCCTAGAGAATCAAAATTCGACTAGGGCTTATTTCCTAACCCTAAGACTCATGGCCATCAACAATTAGGTCAACACATACATCTAGGATTCTATCATCATGCACAGGAATAACATAACATGTGTTAGTCAAACCCATCTAAACAAATATCAATATGAGTTAGACATATAACAAACTTAATCAGACAAACACACACATGCCAAGGATTTCATTTCTAAGACATTATA
>APFE031642738.1:0-32202 GCA_000404065.3 Pinus taeda
GCCCATAGGATTCACTTAAATAAAACCTATTCTTGAAAATGGGCGAATGGATTCACTTAAATAAAACCTATTCTTGAAATGGGCGAATGGAAGGTTGTAACTCCTAATTTCAAGGGCTAAATTTACCTTTTTTACCCTCTCCCTTAAAATAAGGTGGGCTATTTGATGTGATTTGTAAAAATGTACTATGATACAAAATATTCGCCCACTAAAAATTTAAAACACCTTAATTTCGCCAAAGGGCGAACATTTGCCCCTAAGATTTTCTATGATTGGGTCCAGGTTTATCGCACATTGCATATCGCAATGGCAGAGGGTGTACATGCATGTTGAGAAGCTTGCGATCCGCTGATGTGATATTTTATTTAATACATAGTTTTATAATAAAACTAAAGTTTTTGGGGTATTTTAATAAAGGAGTTAATAATATACGGGAAAAGGGACTTTTAGGGGTTTAATACTATAGATTATGAAATATGATGCCGAAAGGGGAAATATACTAAGTATGATGTTTTTCATTAGTTATTTACTTTGTGCATATATACATCAATGGGTAAACACCTTATTGTGGGTTTTTTTGGGTAAAAGGGGATTTAACATGGTAAAAAGGGATTTTACATAGGATTTTTTACTTTTCCCAGGCAAAAAGGGTTTTGACCTTAGGAAAAGGGTTTTTTATGGAAAATGAATGAATATGAATGTATGAAGGTGGGAAAGGGAAATGAGTGAATATAGGGATGAATGGGAAGTTAATTAATTGATCTAGTAGACCTTCATTTGCCTTGTGTAATTGCATCATGGACATAGAAACATATGGTGAAACATGATAAATGTACATTTTGTCCAATGAATAATCAAACTTTTGAAACCTTTCTCTACTTACCCTTTTCTTATCCTATCATTTTTTCTTCACTTAATGGGTGCATTTAATCTAGCAAACCCTTTTCCTTTCTTTTTATTTTAAAAAAGTAAACTATCTAATTCTAACCTTATAACCTCCACGGGCTCAGATTAAACTAATGAGCACCTTATTATTCTCTACCTAACTACTGATCTGCCAAGATTAAAAAATTTGGCCAAATCTTTATTCTCTAACTATAAGATCAAATTTAAAGCATGAAGCAGTCAAGATTAAACTATTTTATTGTCATGGGTTGTGGCATTTAAAACAAGCTACACACAACCATTATTTTGCAGAAACAATAGTAGTGGCATTTAGACTTTGCTCACTTTCATAGTTTATTTGTTTTCTTTTCTTTCTAGCCTAACATTTTCTTTTTGTCTTGATTTTTTAGGACATCTAGCCTAACATTTTCTTTGATATGGACATCATCATCAAGATATATTTTTTTAAAAACATTTTATTCACTATTGTTATGTCCATATCCTAGCTTAACATTTTTTCAAATATTCTATCTTATCAAAACCAAAAAATGCTACAACACTTACACAAAGAATTCGCCTATTGATAATCCAAACATCTTGCAACAAAATCAACCACCTCTTTATTCTATTTTGGCCTATGATAGAAATTCTTAATAGTTTTCAAGGTCTTATGATATCTTGGGTGACCTAAATATGGCTTTACATGAAAATCCTTCAATCTAAGCTTCTTCAACTCACTACTATCTAACACATAAATCCTATTTCTGAATCTAATACAGCCATATGTCGTGAGGTGATACTCCTCATCCCTATAACCTTCAACCTTCTATTGCAACATCTACTTCAACTATCGGTACATGTCATCATGCTGCCCTACCTGCAAGACCCGCTCCTACAAATCTGTCCCATATGAACTCATAGTTGAAATGTGATTCACCTGCACTCTCCCACTAAGAGTATCTACAACCCTATTTCTCCTTACCCTTGATGTATTTGATCTCAAAATCAAACTCACTAAGGGTATCCAACCATCTCCCTTGCCTGACATTCATATTAGGCTAATCAAACAAGCACCTCATCCGACTATGATCACTCATCAGAATAAACCTCTTGCCCAGAAGATAATATATCCACATCTTCAATGTGTGTATGATAGTTGTCAACTCAAGGTCATGAGTCATAGTTTTTCCCATTCTCATTCAATTTCCTTGGCTCATAAAATACCACATGTTTGTCTTGTATCAGGACTCCACTAAGTCCTTCCTTGCAAGCATCTATACTTACCACAAACTCCTTATCAGGATCTACAATCTCCAAGAATGGAGCATTGTAAGAAAATTCTTCAACTAATCAAAACTAGTTTCACACTCCTCTATCCATTCAAACTTCTTCCCTTCTCTCTACAAATATGTAATAGGATAGTCAATCTTTGAAAATTTCTTGATGAACCTCCTGTAGTAACCTACTAGTACCCTGAATGATCTCACTTCATCCACATTCCTAGGAGTTGGCCACTCCATGATAGTTTTAATGTTTTATGGATCCAATGTTATCCTTTCCTTGGAAATAACATGTCCTAATTAGACTCGATACTGAAATATACTACACTTGATAAGTTTCGCATACAATTGATTCTCTCTCAACAATATCAACGATGATGCTAGGTTTTCTGCATGCTCCTCCTCATTCTTGGAGTATATCAATATATCATCAATAAACACTATCATAAACTTGTCCAGATAAGGACACAACACATTGTTCATCAGACACATGAAAGTGGATGGAGCATTACTAAGACCAAAAGGAACCACCACTCATAATGCTCATACCTAGTAAAAAATGTAGTCTTGTAGATGTCTTCTTCTTTGATGTGCACCTGATGATATCTTAATCTCAAATGAAACTTTGAGAATATTATCTCTCTTTGACTAATCAAGCAAGTTATCAATCTATGGAAATCATTAGAGAACTGTTGAGGTCTCAAGTAGGCCTCAAAACAAAAACGTACAACCAAAATCAACTTTATAAGACCCAATGCGATTCAATATGATGATGTCAACTATGGGGGATGATTCACCATTTTGGAGTAAAAAAGTAAAAAGCTTAAAAAAAATTAAAAATTTAAAAACTACTTTTACAGCTCATATTTTCAACTTATCACCCCATAGTTTTACTCAAAATTTGAGTGGGAGCACTTGTTGGATGTGGAATTTAATTTATCATCCAAGGAGTACCCATGTTGTATACTTTTAATGGACTACCCATGTTGTATACGTTTAATGGACCCTGCTACTCGAAAAGGAGAAATACATGAAAAATGTTATTGCAATCATGTTTCTCATGTATTTCTCATTTTTCGTGTACAAAGGTCCATCAAAATATATGAACCATGGGTACTCCTTGGATGAGAAATTAAATTATGCATCTAACAAGTGCTCCTACTCAAAATTTGAGTAAAACCATATGGAGTTTATTTGAAAATACGAGTTGAAAAAATAGTTTTTTCTTTCTTCCCTCTAAAATTTGATGATGTAATCTACTCTTATTTTATTATTTCCATTATTAATTTATAATATTCCTTAGGAGGACCATTTTAGACCTTAAAATGTCCCTAAATGGATACATGTTCTTGATGGTCACCATGTTAAACTACATGTAGTCAATGCACAATCTGAGAGTACCATCCTTCTTTCTTTCAAACAACATGGTGCACCCCAAGGTGACACTCTTAGCCTTATGTATCCATTATCAATAATTTCCTTAACCTGTAACTTCAATTCCACCAATTCCAGAGTCCTCATCCTGTGTGGTGCCTTCGATGTTAGTGTTTCTCCTGCCATCAACTTAATAGATAAATCCACTTCCCTATGAGGCGATAGCTTTGGAATCTCTGCATGAAACACAACCTGAAACTGTTGCAAAACATGATACCTCTTCAAGACTTCCTCATCCTCAACATCCTTCCCTTTATCACTGGAAATATGCACTAAAAATAATAAGCATCATTTCTTGTGGTTGCACTTTTCTTTCATAGTTGTAACCATTCTCACTTATGTAGGCTTCTTCTTTCCCTGCAAGATTTATCTCTCTCGATCATCATCCAGGCACTCAATATCCTTGTCATAGCACTCCAGTTCAGTCCTGTGAATGAATATCCAGTCCATGCCCAAAATTATATTATATGAACCCAAAGAAATCACATTTAGATGTGTTGATGTAGGCATACCAGTTAGCTCAAATGCGCAAGATCTCACCCAATGATGAACTCTTCTCTTGGTCCCTATAGCCAACTTGACTAACCAAGATTTTGCATGCACTTATTTACTCAAGAACAAATTATCCACCAGGTTAGGATTGATATAACTATAGTTAAATCCAGGATCAATCAAAATGGAAACAAATTGACCATGAAGCTTACCTTCCATCTCGATAATGGATGTCTCGTGATCTATCTACCTATTATCCACTGCTACATAAATGTGAGGAATAATCTGCCAAACATCTCCAACTTTTTTTGCTACCTAAGCATTGTAAATCTTAGGCCTTCCACTTTGATGTGACAGACACTCACTCTGGTGATGCTCTCCACCATAATTCTAACACCTCAAGGGCTTCCTTCCATCGCCCTTATTTTGTCCCTAAGGCTGAGACTCATGTCCTCTATCAACTGCATTAAAATTCTTGTATGACATTGCTTCTCCTTGTCCCCTACATCCTGAAGTATTCCTCACTTCTTAGCCCACTTTCCTTTAGCCTTCTCATTGCCTTTCCAATCCTGGTTGGACTCAAACTTGCACTTTGATTGTTCATAACAATGCTTCAACTTTTTGATGTTTTCCTCCAATGACCAAGGCTCATCAAACTCAATCTGATATTTGAATGCTACTGGAAACTCACTGATAAAACTTTGAATATTTTCTCTCTCCTCCTTGATATGAGGCACATACCTCAAGAGCTCCATGAATATGCTAGTGTACTTATCATCTCTCATAGAACCCATCTTCAACTCATAAAAATCCTTAGTCCAATCATCATAGTCTCTTTCGGATAGGTACTTCTCCTTAAAGAGTCTCTCGAACTCATCCAAAACTAGATCCTCTTCTTGAAGCCCATTCTTTAGATGTGTACGGTATATGTTATGTGTGTTGTTTTCTTCTGGAGTTCTCACATCCATGATTTGTTTGTATCGAAATTTCGAGCCCTCCACCATGGCTCATCATCAGGATATATCCGTAATTGTGTAGGACAGATCTCCTTGGGTTTGAATAAATAGGGATGAGAGATGCACAGGGAATGGATAACTGAGCTGTCTCTACATCTTTTGAGGAATGTGAGATCTGCCTTGTTCTTGGCTATCATAGATCTTAGATGTTCGAATACCTAAACCTTCTGTAATTTCTCCCTTCCGTATAGGGTTAAAATTATTGTTTTGAGGCTTCTATGATCAGTTCTTTGTGTGTTGTTTTCTTCCAGAGTTCTCGCATCCATGATTTTTTTGTATGGATGTTTCAAGCCCTCCATCGTGGCTTATCATCAGGAAAGTCAGTAATTGTGTAGGACAGATCTCCTTAGGTTTGAATAAATAGGGTTGAGAGATGCATAGGGAATGGGCAACTAAGTTGTCTCTACATCTTTTAAGGAATGTGAGATTTTCCTTATTCTTGGCTATCATAGATCTTAGATGTTTGAATACCCAAACCTTCTGTAATTTCTCCCTTCCATATAGGGTTAAAATTATTATTTTGAGGCTTCTGCGATCAATTCTTTGTGTGTTGTTTTCTTCCAGAGTTCTCGCATCCATGATTTGTTTGTATCGACGTTTCGAGCCCTCCACCGTGGCTTATCATCAAGATAGATCATTAATTGTGTAGGACATCTCTCCTTGGGTTTGAATACATAGGGATGAGAGATGCACAGGGAATGGATAACTAAGCTATCTCTACATATTTTGAGGAATGTGAGATCTACCTTGTTCTTGGCTATCATAGATCTTAGATGTTCGAATACCCAAACTTTCTGTAATTACTCCCTTCTATATAGGGTTAAAATTATTGTTTTGAGGCTTCTGCGATCAGTGCTTTATGTGTTGTTTTCTTCTGGAGTTCTCACATCAATGATTTGTTTGTATCGACGTTTCGAGCCCTCCACCATGGCTCATCATTAGGATAGATCAGTAATTGTGTAGGATAGATCTCCTTGGGTTTGAACAAATAGGGATGACAGATGCACCGGGAATGGATAACTGAGTTGTCCCTACATCTTTTGAGGAATGTGAGATCTACCTTGTTCTTGGCTATCATAGATCTTAGATGTTCGAATACCCAAACCTTCTGTAATTTCTCCCTTATGTATAGGATTAAAATTATTGTTTTGAGGCTTCTGTGATCAGTGCTTTCTGTGTTGTTTTCTTCCGGAGTTCTTGCATCCATGATTTTTTATCGACATTTTGAGCACTCCATCGTGGCTCATCATCAGGATAGATCAGTAATTGTGTAGGAAAAAGCTCCTTGGGTTTGAATAAATAGGGATGAGAGATGCACAAGGAATGGATAACTGAGTTGTCTCTACATCTTTTAAGGAATGTGAGATTTTCCTTGTCCTTGGCTATCATAGATATTAGATGTTTAAATACCTGAACCTTTTATAATTTCTCCCTTTCGTATAGGGTTAAAATTATTGTTTTGAGGCTTCTGCGATCAGTGCTTTGTGTGTTGTTTTCTTCTAGAGTTTTTGCATCCATGATTTGTTTGTATCGACGTTTCGAGCCCTCCACCGTGGCTCATCATCAGGATAACTAAGAAAATTGAACTACTTCAATGGCTTTGGTTCTTATCTTGTTGAATGTGTGTTGTATTTGCTTTAATGATCATTGTGTCTACGTGAAATACTTCACTAGATAACTAAAAAATATTTCCTTGCTCTCGTATGTCTCTCTTAGGTTAGTATTATTACTTTCCTTCTAGAGACTCACTCTTTTCTCCCCTCTCATGAAGGCCTCATTTTTCACATTGCAATTGGTGTTTCATAGTGTCAACTTACTTGCCAATTTTAAAGAGTATGTGCATACTCTCTTATGTTATTCATTGCAACCAAGACAAATGTTGAGTTATGGTGTTCGGTTTGATACTTCAGATGGGGCTCCTACTCCAAATGGTGTGAGGTGTAATTGGGACTTCACATTGTGGAGACCCCCTACATTTGGCGGAATCCAGCATTGTTAACTGATTTGACACTAGAAGGAGGGAAAAATGGCAAGTTTTTCCTGTTGAATCTATTTCAAATATCTTAACTTAGATGTCTCATTCCCAAATCATACTCCCAAGGTGTCTTTCTAATAAATCCAATTTTAGACTTCTAATCCTTAAGGAACCTTTGAATAACTTGTCTCAATTAAAGTTCGATGGCAAGGGTGAAACATCCATATCAACCATGCATATCTTTTTCTCAAGTTTTTTGAATCTTATGAAATCGATTGTGAATATGTCTCTTATGTACTTTTATTTGTCAAGCTTGAAAGTTAAGTTAACTAATGGTGTCACACCTTACCGTATACTTCCATTCATTCATTTAAACAATTCATTAAGGAGATTTATCAAACCTTTGATAGGTATGTTTACCGAGATGTTCTTAAAAGGATTAATCAACTAATAATGAACCTAGATGAATCAATTGAGTATTTTTCTAATAAATAACTTATGTTGGATTGAGGGGGCATGGACCTAGGTTCAAAGTTAGTTGCGCTAACCAACAGAACCCTACACTACTGGCCCTTTTGGCAACAACCCGTGTAGCACAGGTTGCAGTCTCACCCGCGTCAGTATTGGGGGATGCTAGAACTAGGTTTCTACATCCAAAGGACTATGTGATGTGTTTCTTTCAAACTTAAGGCTTTATCTTGACCTTTGCGAACCCTAACCCTTAAAACCTAAAAATTACAACAAATAACAATTAGCATATCTATGCCCTTCACTGATTGCACTAAACATTCATGACATCATATAAATAAAGATATCTACCTATTTGCAAATATATTAAGTATTTTTCCAGGTTGATTTCATTCAACATATCACAATACAGTAAATTTAGAGATAAACAGTAATACACAGATGCACAAATAATTCTCTAAGATAAGTCTTTATTATGCTTTAGATATTCAATTATAGAACCTTTAACCCTGCGCACACAGCTGCAGGAGCCTTCCCCTTCACCTAAGTACAAAAAACGGACCCAAATCTTGCACTTGTATCCTCTTACCTAGATTAGATTTTTCTATAAATCTTCTATGACTCCTTTTTATATCCTTCTTCATTACAATACCATGGTCTGCAAACTATGGGCGGGTCACAAAACAACTTTACTCTTAACAAACTAAGGGGCTTTGACCTTCTAAAAGCCCCTTTGAATCTTATCGACCTGTGCTACTCGCGCTCTTCTCCTCAAAATGTGGAGACTTTACAATATTTAACCCTAGGGGACCCCATCCCAATAGGCCCCCAACACAAAGTCATGACTCGTCTTGAGTCACTCTGCTGGTGTTACCTCTATCTTTGGTTGTAGACCGCTAAACTTTGTCTTCAATGCTTGAAGATATGTTGTTCCTGGTGCAACGACCTGATGAAATTCCTTGACCAATTTCTCTATAATTGGACCTTTGACTGTAAGGCCCATGGTTCTCCGTGTCTACTGCAAAGCCTTCAATTTTCTCTGGACTATATGTGATAGTTGGATTGCCTCATCGGTTCATGGCTACATCCTTGAGGAGATAATGGAAGCCTTCCAATGTAGCTCTTCAATCTAGGCCTGGATGAGCTTTCCCTCCTAGATCCCGGTGAACCTTTGCATAGGTTCTAAGGTCCACGTTTTTGGCCTGATCTCATCAAACTATAGTTGTTTTTAGATGTCTGCTTCAATATTTTGCAAGTGTGGATCCTCCTACAGCGAGGTCAACATCTCCATCGTCTGCTCAAATAGTTGGCAGCAACCCTTTTCTGCAATGACTAGAGAGGTCATATATTATTTAATAGCAACCTCGTGCTACTCTTTGACTTCTAGAGGAGTGGTTGGTTACAACTTAAATTGAAGCTCTGAAATCTGCAGCTACAACTCAAATCAAAACTTACCAATTTCCTCCCTAGATTCCTTCACCACAACATCTAACTTCATAATTTTCTCTACTGAGGCTGCTTTTGTTGGAATTTGGAGCTCAGGGAGCTTGATACATACTTGAGTAAGGGCAGTCTCTAGCCATTGATTCTACTGTATTTCCTCATTGTGAGCCTACAAGGTCTACACTTTCTCTTCAAAGATATGTTGATTGTTATTTTTGACCTTGTCAATAATCAACAGTGCCTACTTCTCTTGCACGTGGAGCGCATCTGAAATTCCTTGGTGCAACTCATGCAAAGTTTGGATTGGTAGTGTTGCCAGGTTGATACTCAAGTTCTTCCAAAATTATGTGTGCTCCTGATCCTTGGTTGTATCAAATTGGAGAGAGACCCTTAGTAGTGGTACTGGGCGAAGCCCGGACATGATTTCTACTATACTAACACTCGGTACGCTTGCTTAACCCATGCTCACTTGTCCCATGCTCGCCTGTATTACCCCTATCTGGACCTGTAATTCCTTCAGGGCCTTTCTACCTTGTCCAATACATGGTGGTACTGGTCCTCGATGTGTCCCAAGATAGTTTAATTGACATTATGGACAAATCCCCTATCTCATCAAGGTCCGCCTTCATGAGGACCAATGGTGTCACAATCGCAGACTTAGCAAACTTGTGCTTCTTGCAAGGTCCCGTGGAACTTCGCTTCTACCTCTTTCTGATCCTGAAGGGGACTCCAAGTCTGTGCCCCCTTCCTCTTCACCTTCAGTCACAACCTCAACATCGATGTGTTCCGTTTTAGGTTCGTCAAGGTCAATAGTGACCTGCGACCTGGTTTCAGTTTTCTTGTTTGGTGCTTCCATCTCTTTTTCATAGACCTTTTCTTTCAGTGCTTCCCTCTCTTTGGTAGAAATATTTTCCTGCTGCGCTGCCTTTTCTTTCTGCGTGGCCTTTTCTTTCTACGCAGCCTTTTGTTTCTGTGCGACCTTTTATTTATGTGTTGTTGTTTATTTTGTAGAATCCTTTTGTCCTTCTTTCTCCTTGTCTTTCTCTGCTGCTATCGTAGCTATGGTTTTCCCTGTTTCACCTTCTGCAACCTTACTTGTTCTTGCACATGCGTTAGATGGGGTGAGCCATTTTCTCGACCATTTTCTAATGACCCCCATAATTTCATTCTCTACGACCAAATATGGAAACTTATGCCATATGCCTATGGCATCCTTCTTTACGCAGATAGACAGAATATGAAAATATTCCTTGAAATCTGCAATATTAACATACTGCACATGTAAACTTGGTGATAAATGTGGTCGTTGGTTTATCACGATCCGCAAATCAGACTCAAACAAGACCCAGAAGATCTTTGTTTCCATGACGCGTTTAGGATCCTTCTTTTCCCACAAAAGGTGAATTTCACAACCTCGCACAATTCTGGATCATATGTCAGGAACTAACTCTCCTCAAGCATCCTCCATGCCACCAGAACGATCAACAGAAGTAGCCAGGCATAGTAGAATTCCTTGCCATCCTCCCGGGCTTCATGGAAATCCTCCAAGGACTCATGACAAAGATATTTGGCCTAATTATATTGGACTCCTTTGCTAGACTACACAACCAAAAATACTATTGGTGCTGACACTTCATCAGTGTGACACATCCTCATTATTTTCCAACCAAAATTTGTGTAGCAAATTGCACACCACCATTTTATATGGAACTAATGGGGTAGCTATGTGACTTCTTCAACAACCTGAAGTCACTCTTCATCTGATCTGCCAACTTCTTCTACTGCAATTTCCCCACAAAAGCATCTATGGGATTCATGCCTCGATAAGGCAACAAGGTTATTCAATGGACCAACATGTCAGTAATTGGAATGGGCCCTCACAACTAAAGGCACCCATCGTGAACTATCAGCAATAATTGATGCACAAAGATAATGTTAATGATACTACAACTAAAATGTGGTACCCAGAACATGTTGAGCAATCTCGCGTGCTCAAATATGGCTGCCCAATTCATTGGCTCAAGTCGTGTAACACTTGACTCCTCATAGTAGACTGATTTCAAGTATTTGTTATGTTACAACTGTGGGAACTTTGCATGATCACTCAGGTCCTAGTCCTCTGATCTGAAAATGGGGCACTTAGGCTTCTTGTCCAACTTACAAGAACCTCTCCCACTCCCAAAGCTTTAAATATTGCCAAGTCTTATTGATTAACCAATGCAGATATGATAATATGCTTGAAATTATAGGTGTATGCTTATATTTATTGTTGGTTGTTTAAGTGCTTTAAAATCTGTTGTGTATGCTGATATGTAAATACATACAATAAATACTAATGCAGCAAGAAACAAAACACTAAGAACAACAATTTAATTTGGAGTTCACCCAAAACTCTTGGGCTACGTCTCCTTGAGCTCTAGTCAACTCGACTAGGCTCTCTGGGATTATAGTATAATTCCTTTTTACAAGCTCTTGGCTCAACTCCTACTGTTTTACACAGAAACAATGGGTTCAAACACCATTTTATCCCCTGGCTCTTGAAGCTCTTGGCTTTCTGGCTCTCAGATCTGGCTCTGGCTCTTCAGCTCTGGCTCTGGCTCTTAGCTCTGGCTCTTGGCTCTGGCTTTCTCGCTTTGGCTTTGGCTCTGGCTCTTCGGCTGTAGCTTCCTAGCCCTCTGCAACCTTCAGCTCTCTGGCTTTTCACTTGAACTTCAAGTGACCCCAAAGGCTCCCTCAGCTGCTCTACGCAATAGCTCTTCGGCTACCTCTCTGCTCTATTGGCTCTCTACTACTACTTTCAGCATTCAACTTCCTCTCCATTGAGCTCTCTACCTCCTTTGAGGTGAGCTTCCAGCTTTTTGGCCACCCCAGCCATCTCTCTATGTGCAATCATCCTTCTATGGCTCTTTGGCTTCCCTGCGCGTTGTCTGTTCGACTGCCATCTGGCTCTCGACCTCTGCCCACTCAAATCCTTCTTCTAGCATTAAATAATCATTGCATAATGCATTCAGGGGAGGCGGCCACCTAATCTATGACGGATGAGGGCATTGGGCCTTTGAAATCCCTGAAATAGCCATTCTCTGGTTACAAAGAGAAATCACTTCAAGCTCGGGAAAAACTGCCAAACACAGTGTTTCAGACTTCAAAAGTCCTTAAATCCGGTCTATACTCCTATTAGGTCCACCTGGGAGTCGCTATCGCATGTCGCAAATGGCATGTCCCTTCATATTTTAGAAATACATTAAAATTGTAAAAACACTGCAAAAATGGCTTACGATGGATTTCAAATATATCAAATGTTGTTTATCCCCCCATCGAGTCCGTGTATCATATCGAACCGGTGCATATACCCGTGGCCCGCTCCGTTGCATGACCCTGACATGATATTGCGATATCGCAATTGCGCATCACATTAGCCAGGGTTCCCATATGGCATGACTGATGTCGACGCTGATTGCGATCCACCGATATCGGCGATCGGCACATCACGCGTCGTGGGGCCTCGCTTTTGCCCCGTGGCATCGCCGATTACGATGTCGCGATCGTAATAATTTTATGCTATGCCCCAATATCCTTCGATAGCCACCGCCAATTGTGATTCGCTGATCAGATCTAGATCGTTGATTAGCCAGACCTGACGACTCCTGTTCACTGTCCCTTTGACCTCCGACGGGCTCAATTTTCATTGTTTTCTCATATTTTTGCCTCTTTCCCAAAGAATAAAATGGGAACTTCTTTTTATGATAACTCCTTCATCTAAAGTCTATTTTTGCCCATTCAAGTTGCATTGGATTCAGAATGAGGAGATCTTTGCAATGAGATTATTTCCAAGAGCAGCCTGTGGTTTTCATTTTTCTCTGATTTACAAAGGATTTGTGCCATTTGGCACCTTTTACCTCTTATATGAAGTGTTTTAGACTTAGAGATTTATCCAGGATCCATTTTTGGATCATGCCTTCCCACTAAAAGAACTTTTGGCCTCCAAAAGACTGATATACTGATCTGAATAGTAATTGAAAGTGACTCACCCTCTTCTTTTAGCCTCCCTACACTTTCCTTTGCATAGTGCCTCTGCACCAATAGTTTTTGACCACTTCCCTTCTTGGATGGGCTGGTCTTCTTGGGAAGAACTATCTTCCTCCTTGCCTTCCTGCAGAACTCCTGCTAAAATAGTTATAGAAGGTAGTTTGAGCTTCTTTGCCTTGATCATTGATCCAAGGTGGCTCAACAAATGTGAAGTACACCTACTCCACAAAAATTTCATTTGTACCTATTTGACAAGCTGTCAACAACAATTGTTAACAACAGAAATACAGACAACTATTGCATGTACTAAATTCCTACTTCAACAAAGAAACTAATTTCACGTCTTGTGAACACCTCAATGTCTTACATCTGCATACAAATGATGGACTAGGTAACAAGCCCAAAAAACATGCCTTTAAAAAATGACCCTTCAAATCAAGCATGTAGAAAAAGACCATTAGGACTCTTTTTCAAAAGATGAAACACTTCATCATTATCTCCATTTGGAGACCAAGTTAACTTCTCCCAAGTCAACATGGCATCACATGCATGTCAAAGCAATCAACCCTAGAAGTTAATTACACATACATGTTCAAAAACAAGGAAATCATCAACATCCCTGTGTTCATGCATCTCATGCTCATGCATGCATTTCATCCTTCAACTTTCACTTAAGCACACTGTACTTTCAAACCTGAAATGAAATATAATGTAGATGCGTCAAAGGACATGCAATCTAAATTAGATAAGAACTCTAACCATTCCTTACCAATCCCTTTCAAATGTACTACCTTTGTCTGCACATCAGCATCATCATGTGAATCATTCTGAGACACATCATTCATGGAATCTTCACTTCCATTTTTGCCATTTTCTCTTTCCACTTTCTTCAGCTTTTGTGGAAGCATTCTTGGATTCAGAGTCCAACATTTTGCAGCAATATGTCCTTGCTTATGGTAGTAAGTGCACTGCATGTGCATCCTCTTGACAGCATGATTTTCCTTGTCCAATGGACCTTTGGCTTCTTGTTTCCTTTCCTTCTTCTGAATCCTATATGTGGCGATTCTCTTCCAACATCTAGAAACATCATGGTTATCCAAACCACAAAAGGAACATGTAATTCTTTTCCCATACATATGTGGAAATTTATCCTGCTTTGCACAATCAAAAGGAAAATGTTTAGAATCGTATTTGTACCTTTCTCTTTCACCTTTATTTCCTTCATGAGGAGGTGAATCAAATGAAGAAGCGGCCCCCTTTGGAACACTATCAATCTCTTCAAGGCTGTTGGAGTCTCCCCAACTCTCTGGTTCAAGTGTGTGCTTCTAAACACCTGCATCTTGCAAATGATGTTTCAAGCTATTACATTCTTCCTTAATACAATCTTCACACTCTGTAATGCAACCCCTTCTTGGAGTTGTTTCAATGGCCTTCATGGCAGCTTTGGAACTTTCTCCATAAGCTTTTCCATAGCCAAAACCCAAATACTTAGGCCTTTCCTCAATCATTATTGGCTCAACAATACCTTGTGCATGTCTCCCCAAGCCTTTTCCTTCATAGCCCATCTTTGACATTAGCTTGGAACCTATGCCTCTAGTATGTTTTCAAAAGAACCAATATAAGCATCCTTAGAGGAATTTGAAGACAAACTGGAATGGATTACCTCTTCTTCAAGTTGATACTTGACTAAGGCTTCTTGGGCAACAAAGAGTTGTGGCTCCAACTCATGCATCCTTTCCAGGTGCATATTTGCAATATGAAGTTGCCTCTCCATTTCCCACAATTTGTCAGAAATCAACTGCTTCTCTTCCTTCATGGAATTAAACTACTCTCTAAGTCTACTAATCTTCCTTCCATCCTCATACATTTCTCTCACTATATCCATTATGGTGGACAATTATTGCTTCATTTCTATCAAAGAATCTTGTGAAGAGAGTAGAATTTGAGGACCCACTTGTAGAAGTTGTCATTATGTCAATGAACAAAAAAAGCTTCAACAAGATAAATAAAGAGCTTATTTAAGAAACCTTTTGCAACAAACCTCTTGTGCTTTAAGGACTGCCTTGAGGTCCTTGATATAGAAGAATGTCTTCAGCCCTTCTTCCTATTTTTCCTTCCTGGACTGAGATAGCAACAACTTTCCCTTTACCTCTGCAAACTCAGAAAATAGTTAGTCTGCAAAACAAGCATACAATCAACCTCTTGCTGTTCAAACACCTTTCAGACAAGCATTCTTTGCTTTTATCAATCAAACATGCTGATATAACCTTCTTTGAAGGTGGGGTTAACCAAACTTAGGCTTTGATACCACCTAATCTGAAAATGGTGCACTTAGGCTTCTTGTCCAACTTACAAGAACCTCTCCCACTCCTAAAGCTTTAAATATCCCCAAGTCTTATTGATTAACCAATGCGGAAATGATAATATGCTTGAAATTATAGGTGTATGCTTATATTTATTGTTGGTTGTTTATGTGCTTTAAAATCTGTTGTGTATGCTGATATGTAAATACATACAATAAATACTAATGCAGCAAGAAGCAAAACACACAGAACAACAATTTAATTTGGAGTTCACCCAAAACTCTTGGGCTACGTCTCCTTGAGCTCTAGTCAACTCGACTAGGCTCTCTGGGATTATAGTATAATTCCTTTTTACAAGCTCTTGGCTCAACTCCTACTGTTTTACACAGAAACAATGGGTTCAAACACCATTTTATCCCCTGGCTCTTGAAGCTCTTAGCTTTCTGGCTCTCAGATCTGGCTCTGGCTCTTCGGCTCTGGCTCTGGCTCTTGGCTCTGGCTCTTGGCTTTGGCTCTGGCTCTCTGGTTCTAGCTTTGGCTCTGGCTCTTCGGCTTTGGCTTCTTGGCCCTCTGCAACCTTCAGCTCTCTGGTTTTTCACTTGAACTTCAAGTGACCCCAAATGCTCCCTCGGCTGCTCTGCACAGTAGCTCGTCGGCTCTCTCTGCTCTCTCGGCTCTCTGCTACTACTTTCAGCATTCAGCTTCCTCTCCATTGAGCTCTCTACCTCCTTTGAGGTGAGCTTCCGACTTTTTGGCTACCCCAGCTGTTTCTTTATGTGTAATCATCCTTCTATGGCTCTTTGGCTTCCCTGCACGTTGTCTGTTCGACTGCCATCTGGCTCTCAGCCTCTGCCCGCTCAAATCCTTATTCTAGCATTAAATAATCATTGCATAATGCATTCAGGGGAGGCAGCCACCTAATCTGCGATGGATGAGGGTATGGGGCCTTTGAAATCCCTGAAACGGCCATTCTCTGGTTACACAGAGAAATGCCTTCAAGCTTAGGAAAATCCACGAAAACATAGTCTTTTGAACTTCAAAAGTCCTTAAATCCGGTCTATACTCCTATCGGGTCTGCCTAGGAGTCACTATCGCATGTCGCAAATGGCTTGCCCCTTCGTATTCTAGAAATACATTAAAACTATGAAAACACTGCAAAAATGGCTTATGACAGATTTCAAATATATCAAATGTTGTTTATCGCCCCATTGGGTTTGTGTATCATATCACACCAGCGAATATACATGTGGCCCTCTCCGTCGCATGACCCCGATGCGGTATTGCGATATCGCAATCGCGCATCGCATTGACTTGGGGTCCCCATATGGCATAACTATTGCTAATGTTGATTGCGATCTGTCGATATCAGCAATTGGCACATCACGTGTCGCGGGGTCCCACTTTTGCCCCGTGGCATCACCAATTGCGATGTCATGATTGCAATAATCTTATGTTATGCCCCGGTATCCTCCGATAGCCACCGCCAATTACGATTCACTGATCGGATCTGGACCGTTGATCGGCCAGATCCGACGGCTCCTGTTCACTGTCCCTTTGACCTCCGATGGGCTTGATTTTCGCTATTTTCTCATGTTTTTGCCTCTTTCCCAAAGAAAAAAATGGGAACTTCTTTTTATGATAACTCCTTCATTTGAAGTCCGTTTTCTCCCATTCAAGTTGCGTTAGATTCAGAATGAGGAGATATCTGCAATGAAACTATTTCTAAGAGTAGCCTGCGATTTTCATTTTCATCTAATTTACAAAGGATTTGTACCATTTGGCACCTTTTACCTCTTTTATGAAGTCTTTTAGACTTTGAGGTTTATCCAGGATCCATTTTTGTATCATCCTCCTTCTTCCAAAATGGTACCTGGGACAACAAATTTCCCTCAAAAGGTACATCCTCTAGCAACAATGGTGTGTAGACCTGGAATTTACTTGATTCTGGGTCCTTAGTCACTTTGGCAGTGGGTTTTCTAGGGGGTACATAAGGTGGTATCTGAGTAATCGACATTGCTTCCTCAACGTCAATATCTTCAACCCCCATGTTAAATTCTTCCTCACCCAAGTCTAGGATCTCCGTCGGTTGCTTGCTTTTATCCATTCGACCTTTCTATTTGACCTCCATTGGATTCTTGCACAACGATTTCTGCATTTGTGCTTGTTGTGGCTTCTTTTGCTTCTTCTCTCCTATCGCTGAGGCAATGGATTTAGGCCTCGGCGACCTAGGCATTGTGGTAGGTACGGGTTGTGTTGCATTCATTCTTTCCCATAATATTTCCTTCTTCCATTCAGGTAAAACACCTCCCGCCCAACTCCTTGCTATGAAAACTTCTCTCATATCTCTTTCCAATCCCCCCCAAACGTGCAACAATTGTCTTAGCGCAAACTAAGGCGCAAAATCTCAAGACAATTTCTCTGGAAGAAAAGTGTTCAAATGTGGAGTAGGATGTTGTATTAATAGCCCAATTTGAATTCAAGTCCATCCATTCCCTCTAGATTTCCATCGTTAATGCTCTTTTGGAGGTATATTTTCAAAGAAATGCTCCTTAAATGTGTCCCCCCTGCTCCCTTTAACAGGAAAATAGACATCCAATCATCTATAGTGTTTCCAACGATTACTTTCTAGCCAAGCTACATGGGACCCACCGTGTTAGTGCAACTCTTTCGTTGCAACTCCCCTTTGCGCCTTTCTTCTAATCATCGCGCAACCCATTTACTTCGCCAAATTGTCCTTCGGGAAGCATAGTTTATAGTCTCGCACTTCCTTGCAACTATCTAAAGTACTAGCATTGTCATGAATCCATATAGTCATTGCGCAAGGGTGGGATCACCCTTATATAACTTTAACCAGCTCCCATTGATTCTTCCTAGAAATAGCTCCTCTTTTAGCTTCGTGAGTTGAACTGCACCTCCATATATAATCTCCTTGATGATGTATGGTCCCAGCCAATGCATCTGAAACTTTCCCGGAAACTTTGTAAATTTGCTATCATACGGCAATACTAAATCTCCACTTTTAAAGGTGCATTGCTTAATGTGGCGATCATGCCACACCTTTTCTCAAGCCTTCTACACTTGTTGATGAAAACCTGTCAAGAAGTGATCTTATTCTAACTCAAGTATCTACCTAAGGCGTTCTTCCATGGTATCTCGATTGACCATTTGTATGACTACAACAATCCTCAAATTGGGCACAATGTACTCCATTAGCATCACCGCTTCTTTTCCATAAACCAGCCTAAATGGTGTTATTCCAGTCAATTTCTTACAAGTAGTTCTATATTCCCAAATAAAAGTTGATATGCGCACATCCCAATCATTCCTCTTTACATTCTTTGTCAAAGAATTTCTAAGATTTTATTAAAGGCTTCCACTGTATCGTTTGCTTGAGGATGATATGGAGTGCTTTTCTGATGATACATCTGGAATTATTCAAGAAGAGAAACAATTGTTTCATTCAGGAAGTGTGAACCCCTATCGCTCATCAAAATCTTAGGACAACCAAAAAAAGAAAAAATGTATTCAAATATGAACTTCACAACTGTAGCCGCATTGCAATCCTTCACAGGCTGCGCCTCAGCCCACCTAGTCAAATATTTTGTCGACATGATGATGTATCATGCTCTTGTGTTTTTTCCTGGTGGCTGAATAAGGCCTACAAAATTTATTTCCCATTTATCAAATTCCTATAATGAAACTTGTGGGTTCAGAGGCAATTCATCCCTTCGTGATAGCTTCTTGGCCCTCTGACAGACATCACATGTTCTACAATATTCCTTATAGAGTCCTTGTGCATAGTTGGCCACCATAGACCAACTCGTAGGATCTTCTGTACAGTCTCCCTTCTAGCATAATGTCCTCTAGAGACTCCTCAATGTGCTTCAGTGAGGATACTTTGTCTTTCATAATCTGGTACATACCTGTGCAAAACTTCATCTCATCCCATTTTATACGAGTGCCTTGCAATAACAGAAAAATCTGCAGCCTTGACCACCAATTATTTCTTCTACTGCATCATATATGCTTCAGGAGTTGTTCCTATAGATAAGAATTGGATTATGTCCACAAAATGTTCATCTACAACGCGCACAACAAAAAATTGTGCATCATGCAATCCTTCATCAAGACTTGCAGGTTTGTTGCTATTCTCAATCAGCAAAAGGTGATTGGGTCCATCATTTAATATCCCTGGCTTCACAACTACCTCAAAGTCTTATTCCTGAAATAGAAGTAACCACCTATAAATGTGCCCCCAACACAAGCTTGTTGACCAAGTACTTCAAAGCAGAATGGTCGATGTACATTTTGAAATGTGCACCCAAAAAATAATGCTTGAACTCCTGGAGCGCATATACCATCACTAATCCTTCCCGCTCCATGGTTGAATAATTCTTTTCTTCTGTAGACAACTTCCTACTTGCAAATGAAATCGGATGGTCAATGTCTCTTATGCCTGGTTGGGTTAAAATTGCACCTAATTTTGTGCAAGACACATCTACATGTACATGAAATTATTTCTTCCAATCAGGAAACACTAGAATAGGCACCGTAACCATTTTTTCCTTCAACGCATCTAAGATTTTCTAGCAATCATCATCCCATCAAAATGTTGCTTCTTTCTTCAATAATTTTTCCATGGGCGCAGTGATCTATGCATATGCCTTTATGAACTTCCTATAGTATCTTGTATGTCCTAATGTTGTGTGCAACTTTTTTACATTCCTCGGAGGCTCCAAATTGATAATCACTACAATTTTGTCAGGGTCCACCATCAACCCTTGCTTACAAACAACATGGCCCAAAAGTATCCCATATGGTATGCAAAAGATGCACTTCTTCAGATTAAGGTATATCTGATACTTCCTACAAGTATCCAGAAAGTATTCACTAACCCAAACATTGTCCAATCGTCAAATTAAACCTCCAAAAACTTATGAATAAATTATTTAAAGGCTGTGAATACCACCCTAGAAAAGATCGTAGGGGAATTTTTACGTCCAAGGGGAATAACTGTATACTAAAAAGAGCCCCATTCTGTAGCGAAGGTAGTCTTACTCTAATATTCTTGTGCAATCTTGATTTGGTGATACCCTAAGAACCCATCTGTAAAAGAGTAGGCTTCTTGACCTCCAACGTTTTCCAATACTTCATCTACGAATGGCATAAGGAATGGATAATGCACACAAGCATAGTTCAACTTCCTTAGAGCTACGCAGATTCGGATTTTTCCCTTCGTTTTCTTTTCTTGAACTACCATAGGACTAACCTAGTTTGATTCTTCTAGAGGCTCAATAATCCCTGATACAAACATCTTATCCAATTCTTCATGCACTTTTTCTTTGTAGTTAAGATTCAATCGGTAAGGGCATTGCTTTACCAGCTTCGCATATGGCTTCAGATTGATCTTCCTAACACCCATATCACCTACTATCCCCTTCGAATGAGAAAAATTTGTTGGAAACAAGTTCTGATATTCTCGTAATAACTTCGTGACCTTATTAATTGTGTCCTCGTCCCAGTAATCACCTATATTTGTGAACTTTGGTTGCGCGTTCGGCCCAATGTTCACTTTCTTGGTTTTTAATGGTTTTGAGATGTCATGAACTTTTACCTTAGGCCTAGTGACTTCACTTTGTCCCTCTGACTCAGGAATACTAATATTCCTAGGATCTTCCTCACCCTCTTCTATGGTAACAGTGTAGCATTCCAAAGCATGGCGCAGCTACGTACTCCAGTCTAGTTGTACCCATGTGACAAGGTATATAGGCATTCTCAATTTCAAAGCCTTGATTTCCTATAATGATTCATCAATACACTCAAATCCATCCTCAAAACTGAATGTTAACAAAAATATTTCCTTCAGAATGTCCCACTTTGCGGTTTTGTGTCACTATTCTGTTTCTAGATACTAGTTCATCCAAATAGTATCCAAAGTGTGGCAGAATATGTGCACCCATTTAGGCTGTGGTTCCTCTCCCCATGCTTTTGTCCAATGAGCCAGATGCTCACGCGGATCATCCTTCTCTATATATTTTTAGCCATGTGGGTATTATCATATCCAAACCGTAGCTTCATCATCCTCCGGTATTCCTTCTAGTCTACAAAGTTGTTCTTATGTGTACCCCACCACCTGGCAGGTGTAGCTCTCAGCACGATGTATAATGCCTGGAACCGATGCTTCTCTGATACATCCCTTTCAAGTTTATCAAGAAACAAATTTACATATTCTAAGTCATTATAGTATGGTAAATTATGTACCTCAGTAGATATACACTGGAGTGTGTTAGTAAGGTTGTTGCATTGCAGTGTTGATACTTCGTGCAATCTATTCTGCCAATGCCCGAGCTCCTCATCTGAATCCAAGTTGTAGGATCTATCCTTTTCCCAAGTAATTCTCTCATCCGTCGTAGTGTTGATCCAATCCTCATTCATGTAGTAAGCTTATAGACTTGCTCAATATCATCCTCCTCATAGTAATCATGAACTGGTTCAGTATACCGCGCACCCTCAATTGGATCCAATGGAACAATAACTCTTAGTTCCTTCTTCTCAAATGTCATGTTGTGCTTCTTCAAGTTGATGACCGCATTCATATCAAATGCCCAATCAATTCCAAGCAGCCGTTGGTAGGGATTACTATCATCCACTATTTTGATTACCTCAAAATCATATATAGTGCCTACCCCTTCAATATCTACAGTTACTCCATGTAAGCACCCCATAGGAATAATATTTTGTTGGTTCTCCATTCGTAGCCGGATTGGGGACCACTATAGTGTTGGCTTTCCCATTCTTTCCCAACTTTGTTTAGGAAAAACATTTGCATCAAATCCCAGATCAAGGATCATGTGGTCCATTTCAAATTCTCTGATCTGTGCACTCAACCTCATTTCTAGACTAGTCCTCTCCTTACCTTTGTGTACTTTATGCACCAAGCATTGTTTGGGCAATGGTTTACCCTTTCCAGTGTAGTTTTCTATCAAGTATTCTAGTCCCTCTACTGCTTCTTGGTCCCTTATGAGATTCATGCATTCTGTAAGAAGGATGTTAATGCTAAAGGATTTGTTTCCTGTGAACCAAGGACCTCTTCAGGCTTCTCCATTCATGTATTCTGAGTACTTGATGTGGAAGCTTCGAAATCCGTAAAGTTCCTCTTCATCTCCATAAAAGTTTCCTTTTCCTTATGCAAATCAAATCCAACATCTTTGTCAACAGCCTTGTGCACCCATATATTTTATTTTGGTTGTTTCCCTGTGGCTTTATCTTCCCTGGTAGCTGTACCACTTCGTATAACTATGTTAACATGTTGTAGCAGCTACAACCACCCTCCAAAATTTTTCCTTAGCCTTGTTTTGGAGCCTCCCTTCCAACCTTCACAGTATCTTTCCTTACTTTGTCAAGTTCACAAGCTTCAGTGTCTCTCTTGCACAATGATAACATGTCAGTCATAGCTTGATCCATTCCCCTTATAGGTTGTTCACCCGAAATTGGTCCAACTGCAAGTTGAGCAAGTTCCCCTTGAAAATTGCACATTTCTGGAGGGAAACCAACCTTCCCTCCAGAAATTGTGCAATCCTCTCTAGCAACCTGTTGGGCTCTAGGATTGCGCAATCCTGTCTACTAGCAGGATTTACCAAATTTCCCCAGCAACATTGCTCAGCCCATAATTTGCACAAATCTACGTAGCGGTCAGCTGCTCTGCCCAGAAATTGCAGAAATCTCCTGGGCAGACAGCCCAGCTCCCAACTAGAAATGCACATTTTTTCTCCAGCAATCGAGCATTCAATTGCATGTGCAGCTGAGTTGACTAGTTCCCTCTGAGACTCAGCAAAACAGACTTGCATGCATGGGTTGCTTCTCCCAAGGCAGCATGCAAAGGCATCCCTTGTTTCAGGGATCTATGTTTAGCAATTGGAGGTTACATGCAAGGAGCAATTCTGAAACCTCCCATCAAGTGTCGCTTCCCCTATATTCATGGCATGCACATCACAACCTCGATGTTATTAAAACTCATCAACCGGACGTTGCAGAGCTCATTCCTCACATCAACGTTGCAGCTCTAACATCCCACATCACATCTAGGAGTAGTCGGCACATTCAACTCAATTGTTTTGGGGTAAGATTTCTTCCATGCCTTGTGTTGCATTTTTGTCTCTTTTCATGTTTCACTTGTCAGAGTATTGTTTTCTTGATTTATTTAAATGCTTGTTGTCGTTTACATATATACTATCTTGTCCTAGCTCCATTTCAGTTTTTGATGCTATCTCACTGCTATCACATGCATGAAACTGTTTCCCACGAACGTTCACCCAAGCGGAAAACTGCCTCACCCACATGCATGTTGATTTGCTTGCTGAATATTTCATTCATTTTTGGCATTCAATGTCAATCATTTCCGCTATCACTTAGTGTCGCCATGCATTCACTGTCTTAGTTTCTTTCAGTTTCCCGTCAGCGAGTCAGTCCCACCTTGGCCTGGACTCTGCCTTCACCAAGGCTACATTGTGCAATCTAGGGAAGGAAGGCTCACCTTCCCCTCCATATTTACACATTCCTACCCAGCACTGGTCTCCAAGACTGTTTTGCACATTTATGGAGGAAAGTGACTGCTTGGCCCAAGAAATTGCGCAAATCTGTCCCTGGGCCAGCAGTCCTTCCCAGCTGGAATTGCGCATTACGCAATCCCAACCAGATTTGACTATGCATTACACAATTCTAGCAGCCAGACAGTCTCCCAGCAGCCCAAACTGTGCATTGTGCAGTCTTGGCAGTGGGTCTCCTGACCTCCTGGCTGAAATTGTGCAACCTTCATGATCATTCACCCAGGGAGTTTGCAAGTCAGTTCTCACATTCATTTTGGTTTTTGACTAACAAATTTCTTTCCATGAATGTTGCCATGTCTCGAGGTATCACAAGGATTCATATTCCTCTCAGTAGTACAGGTACAATGGTTTCCAGGGGAGAAGAGATGAAGACACCGTTCAGAGCACACTTGGGGATGCAATCAATCAAGTGTCTATGGACTTTCCTACCCATGAAGGCATCAAGTTGTTTGTAGGAAAGGACATCAAGATATGACAACGGTAGCATCACAGTGAGCAACATCATGAACAACAGCTGAAGATAGCATACCAAATGCAACGAATGCAAGAGGAGGGTTGTTCACAACACAGAGGCAAAACAAGGTTGCAAGCTCAAGCAGATCCATTGATGATGAAAGTAACTTTGGAGACTCTGGCTATCAGGGGATGGCACAACATGAAGATCATGCAAAGATAGAGAATGGAACAAAGAAGGAGTTGCATGTGCTGAAGTAGAAACTCAAGGAAGAGTCTACACAATCCCATTGCTCATGCATTGGAGGAGTCTTACATTGCAAGCACTCGTGCGTGACGCAAGTTATATTTGTTTCTTTCATTTTCTTGCATGTCATAGTCAAGAGTGTGCTTATGCTTCAAAGTTGCACATAGTGTCACACAACACCATGATAAGTCCGCGGGCTGCCCATCATTCACATGCACTCACTTATGTCCCATGGGCACTTTGAATCATGAAGTGTGGTTTTCTTCATTGTTATATCTTTCTTGCTTTCTAGTTCACAGAACTGGGTTGCGCACAAACCAATCCTTCACCAACATGGGCCTACCAATGCGCCAGTGGCTACATTGGAAGTATCACTTCATGTGATCAGGCTCATGTACTTGGAGTAGTGTTTTCTTTCAGTTCTTTTCTTGCATGAGTGTTTACCTACGTGCTTTGTTTGCTTGTTTGTTTACTTGCTTCGCTTTCATTTTTTTCTCTGCTCTTGCTTTTCTTTGTTGATTTTTAGTTTGTTCGCTTGTTTCGTTCACAAGTCAGTTTTTCATGAAACCATGTATGACTCTTGAAGTGAGCTGGGTAACGTACAAGAGGGCTTGTGCATTTATCACTACTTGGTTATCTGTCATCTTGCCTTTGTATGATGAGCTTCTTACTTTTAGTCCATGATACGTCGAAGGAAAATACGTACTATTCAAAGTGAACCTTGGTGTAAACACAATGCTTGCGCTCTAACTAGTGTCACCTTCTCTAATCGATTTTTTTGGGTTAACCCTTGTCAGCTTAGTCAAGTAGAGTAAGGTAAGGGAGAAAACCTTAACATGCACATTAGAGATACAATGAACTACTTCTCTTTTGGAACAACCTCCTCTACTCTCAATAAGTTAGGATCCCTCTTATGCCTCTGAAATGAATAAGTGTTATGCACAGTGAAAATGAAAAAATGAAAAGTAAAAAATTCAAAATGAAAAATGAATAAGGTGAAAGAAGATAAAGGCTTCCTGCGTAGGGAGGTGATGCAAGTAACTCCACCGAGGTATTGTCTAGGGTTTCTCACAGTGGAGAAACACCAGAGATGAAACTAAGGCTCTGACGACTATACTACTTGTGCACCTATATACCCCTCAACCCCAATCGAAACAACTATGTTTCCTTGGCTTGGAATGTGTGTCAATCGACCAAGGGTTTGGTAGATGCTACATCTTACAATCAAGCTAGTGTGAAACCAAGATGAGCTAAAAACTAAACAATACTTCCGGAGGTGTTAGAATTTCTTTTCACGAACAAGGTCCATTCAGAGAGATGGAGTTCTACCAGTGTGTCGCCCAGTGTTGTAGCGGCTAAAACCACCCTCTAAAATTTTTCCTTAGCCTCGTTTTGGAGCCTCCCTTCCAACCTTCACAACAGATTGCCTTGCTTTGTCGAGTTCACAAGCTTCAGTGTCTTTCTTTCACAAAGATAGCCTGTCGGTCACAACTTGATCCATTCCCCTCATAGGTTGTTCACTCGGAGTTGGTCCAGTTGCAAGATGAGCAACTTCCCCTTGAAAATTGAGCATTTCTAGAGGGCAACCAACCTTCCATCCAAAAATTGCACAATCCTCTCTAGCAGCCTACTGGGCTCCATGATTGCGCAATCCTGCTTGCCAACACTCCTAGCAAGATTTGCGCAAATTTCCCCAGTAAGGCTGCTCAGCCTAGAATTTGTGAAAATCTGGGCAACAGTCAGCTTCTCCGCCCATAAATTTCAAAAATCTCCTGGGTAGCCAGCCCAACTCCCAGCCATAAATGTGCATTTTTTCTCCAGAAGTTGAGTAGTCTCTTGCATGTGTAACTAAGTTGACCGGTTCCCTTCGAGACTAAGAAAAACAAACTTGCATGCATAGGTTGCTTCTCCCAAGGTAGCATGAAAAGGCATCCCTTGTTTTAGATATCTATGTTTAGCAATTGGAGGTTACATGCACGGAGCAATTCTGAAACCTCCCACCAAGTGTCGCCTCCCCTAGATTTGTGGCATGTGTGTCACAACCTCGATGTTATCAAAACTCATCAACCAGACACTGCAGAGATCATTCCTCACATCAACCTTGTAGCTCTAACATCCCAAATCACATCTAGGAGTAGTCAGCACTTTCAGCTCAACTGTTTTGAGGTAAGCCCACTTCCATGCCTTGTGCTGCATTTGTGTCACTTTTTGTGTTTCACTTGTGGGAGTATTGTTTGCTTTATTTCTTTGAACGCTTGCTATAATTTACATATATACTAGCTTGTCCTAGCTCTGTTTCAGTTTTCATTACTATCTCAGTACTGTCACATGCAAGAAACTATTTTCGATTGACATTTGCCCAACAAATGAACTGCCTCACCCACATGCATGTTGATTTGCTTATTGAATCTTTCATTCATTTTTTGCATGCACTGTCAATCACTTCTGTTGACATTTAGTGTCACCATGCATTCACTATCTTAGTTGATTTTAGTTGCCCGTTGGCAAGTCGAGCCAACCTTGGCTCGGACTCTGCCTTCACCAAGGCTACATTACACAATCTAGGGAAGGAAGGCTCACCTTCCTCTCTAGATTTGCGCATTCTTTCCTAGCACCGGCCTCCAGGACTGTTCTGCGCATTTCTGGAGGACAGTGGCTGCTTGGCCCAAGAAATTGGAAAATTTGTCCTTGGGCCAGCAGTCCTTCCAAGATGGAATCGCGCATTGCACAATTCCAGTAGTCAGTAGCCAGACTGGACTGTGCATTATGCAGTTTCAGTAATCAGTCAGTCTCCCAACACCCTAGACTGTGCATTGTGTAGTCTTGGCAGTCGGTCTCCGGACCTCCCGGCTGAAATTTCACAACCTTCATGATCATTCACCCAGGTATGTTGCAAGTCAGTTCTCATGTTCAATTTGGTTTTCAATTGGCAGATTTCTTACCATGAGTGTTTCCATTTCTCCAGGTATCACAGGCATTCATCTGCCTCTCAGCAGTACAAGTACAATGGTTTCCAAGAGAGAAGAGATGAAGACACCGTTTAGAGCACACTTGGGGATGCAGTTGATCAAGTATCTATGGACTTGGCTACCCATAAAGACATCAAGTTGTTCGTAGAAAATGACATCAAGATATGACAACAGAAGCATCACATCGAGCAACATCATGAAAAACAGTTGAAGACAACATACCAAATGCAATGTATGAAAGAGGAGGGTTGTTGACAACATGGAGGTGGAACAAGGTTGTAAGCTCAAGCAGATCCATAGATGATGAAAGAAACTTTGGAGACTCTGGCTATGAGGTGATGGCACGACATGAAGATCATGTGAAGATAGAGAATGGAACAAAGAAGGAGTTTCATGTGTTGAAGCATCAAATCAAGGAATAACATGAAGTTGCACAGGTAGAATAATGAGTTGTAGCAGGATCAAGATCAGCAGTGGGCACATCATGCACTCACAGATGAAACTATGCCCATACAAGTTAATGATCCATCCTGGCAGCTAACATGGAGCAGACATGGTGAGAAGTGTTTGTGATTGCATGCAATGGATTCAACAACATGCATGTCATTGTGTGCATGCATGCAATCCAACCCATTCAACACACTCACCAAGGCGAAGACAAGAAGCAAGTCCAACTGGAGTTGAACATGTACTTTGGCAAGTTGATACGCATGACCACTAGCAGTGACACACTTGAAGATCATCACGAACACTATGCATTTGTTATGCTTCTTAACCTGCAAATGATACCCAAATACAGAATATGCGAAGAAAAGAGACCGAGAACACAGAATATGCAAAGAAAAGATATCCAGAACATAGAATAGCGATGACTTTATTATTTCGGAGAGTAATGTTCACTTGCCTCTTCGAGGGGGCAACCTCCAATAGAGCAGAGCTCGATTACAAAGATAAGACACGATGCTCCTCGCAGGGAGTTACTATCCTATATATATGACTCCTACAAGTAATACCACTGGTCAATACCGTTTATTACTAATACCGTCGGCCCATTTGCAACTAACTGTGGTTCCTTTATTAATTACGGATTAACCACTTACAATTATTAATATGGGCTTTATTGACTCTTAACTATGACATGGTCCCATTACATAGATAAGGGGGTTAGGGTGGGACCCTAACAGTTTTGAAGAAAAAAGTGTTCACTTTTTCGGAAACTTCTCCAAATGGTTGATCCATGAGGAGATCCAATTGACCCTTTTCTATACCAGAATGATAAATCTCTGCTGTCCATATATTTTGACTTGATGGCTTTGCTCCAGAGAATATCCCCAATGACTGCTTTCCATAGTGATTTGCAAATGAGTGCTATGTGAAACAAATTTAGGTCCATGATACCCGAGCCCCCCAATTTTTTTGGACAAGTCAAATTTGAGAGCTTAGAAGATCTTTATTTATCTTCTTTAGAGCCTCCCTATCACAGAACACCTTTCCCCACTGCAGTCTTTTAACACATGATCTAAGGACTGATAATCGATCCAAAAAATATTTGGAATGCCAAGGGCGATCATCAGAGGAATAAGATTGCCAATTTTCCCGGATGAGATTATTAAACTGCTCGACCTCCAGCCAGACTCTATTGAATTTGAAAGGATAACCACTCCTGTGACCCACCAGATTCTATTGAATGGAGATATGTCTATGGTCAGAAATGTAGCTCGAAATAATCTTGACAGAGGGATTCCCCAACTGATCAATCAAGCTGTCGTGAATGAGGAAACGATCAAGTATCTTTGTGATATATGCTTCATTTGATCTCCCATTATCCCATGTAGGCCCCATTCTGATAGGATAAACATCAACGAAATTGGGCTGGAGGATAGAATCTTTGATCATACCACCCACCTAGTCGCTTTTCCTGCCCCTATCCCAAATCTCGTCATTTGTCAAAGTGCAATTTAAATCCCCCCTTATCAACAAAGAATCGATGTCCAAGAACTCAAAGGACAGAAAGCATTCCCAGAAAGGAAGGCGTTCTTTATATGGGGCATAAATATTTAAGATGTGAAATGGACCAATAGAGCCCCTAATATATGCAAGAAGGAGAATACCTGCAAAACACTTGAAAGCCATGACCGAAATCTAAGCCAGATCCCACAATACTGCAAGCCCACCAGAATCGCAACGATGTGCCAGGTGGGGAACATGCATCTAAAATATGAAATGGAATCCTGGTACCCATGCATTGTCTCTTGAATGAGTATGATCTTTGATTTAGAGGACTTGAAAAGATCCTTTAGAGCAAAAAAATTTGGGTCCGCTCCAAAACCCCTAATATTCATTGAAAGAATGTTGATCATTTGGTTGATTCCCCAGGCTTGCTTGCTCTAAGCGGCCCTTTGTTTGCGAGATTGATGATAGGAACGTCGACGAGAAAAAGGTCCCGAATGTTCAAGCCCAGCCTACCTTTCCTGCCCCTAAAGTGTCTACTCCCCCTGTTCTACTTCCTTCTTACTGTAATATTTGCTGCAAAGGAAGCACTGATTGAAGGAGAGGGAGATTTTTGGGGTTTGTATATAGTCAAAGGACGAAAGTTAAGGGATTCTCGTTTAAGTAGAAGATCTAGATCATATTCAAATGAGTTTACCGGGGAGGAATCCGGAGAGTTTAGTGGAGTGACAACAGTACAAGGAGTCTTCCCTTTTAAGTACGCAATGGCTTTAGAAGTGGAGGAGGAAGGCAAGAGGGGCAAATGGGATTCAATCCTCTGAGGCGCCAGAATGAAATTTTTAGGTGATTGAGGTGAATATGATATATATGTAACGTGTGAAGCGGATGGAATTTCTAAAGAAGGATGGGGCATAGGAAGAGGGGAAGGAATAGGTTGATCCGGGCAAGGTTCAGGGGGGGTAGGATTGACAGAGAAAAGCATCTATCTTTTAGAAGGAGAAAGACACAAAGAATGTGGGTACCTCGACTTGCGAGGAGAACTGCACATGGTATTATTCTCCTTTAGAGGGTTTTGATCCCGCTGAATAAGCTCTAAAGAATGAGACCTTTTGAAAGATAAGCTTGATGTTTTTTCTGGAGATATGCCTCGAGAGGGTGAGGGACGAATATTCCCCAGACCGGTGACCTTGCCCATAACATTGTTCCATCTTTGATCTGCACCCCACAACTCCGATTTGAATACGAAAGATCTCCTAAAATGGTCCCTCCCTTTTTGTCTCCCATCGGGTCGACGAGGACAAGTCAGTTTTAAGTGGCTTGTTTTATGGCATACCGAGCATCGAAGAGGGACTCCCCAGAAATCCAATCTTCGGTGAATGCTTAACTTACCCCATGATAAATCAATATACTCATGAAAACCCCCTTTGTATTCCTTTTCAATTAAAATCCAAGCGACATTTTTGTCTTTGGCGCCAAGACATTTGGGGTCAACATAAATAAACTTCCCAATGGCATTGCCAATATCAACCAAAGACTCCTCTGTCCATAGCTCAATAGGGAGGCCTGGAAGCTTCACCGAGATATAATTGTTTTGTGGAGTACTACGCAGAGGATTGAAGCCAATGTACCATTTATGTAGGGCAAGGAAGCTTTTATCATGAACTGAGGGAAAAACAAAGATAATTTCCAGATCATGATCGCTAAGAAAGTGGAAGTTGTATCAATTGTTCATGAGTCTGACAATAGTAGGAATATATCCCAAGAGAGCGTTCCGTTTAGAACCGATCCATGATCTCATCTGGCCGTCCTCCATTACAGGAAAGTGCCAGCGACCTACCAACACATGCTTCTGAAGGCTAACAATCCTTGGGAGGTCAACTTATCCTTAGCGACCATTCATTTCATCGTGAAATGGTGTCTGTAAAACTGGCCACATTTTTCGGTTTGTTGTGGATAGCGGGTACATCGTATGCACTAGATTAATTGGAGGTGTTTTACGTAGCAATAGATATTGGGGACAATATAAACATGTTCAATTGTACAATGTTTAGAATAAAGCAGTATACGTGTGTGCATATTTTTTAAGTTTAAATGAAAATATGACGATAATTTTACTCGTTAGTTAAGCTCCAAGAGACGTTCAAATCCCTTTGTGCCCATCTCCACTTCCAGGGTTGCAATTGGTCCTTTCTGTGAATGTCATTAAAGTCATTATCTAGGCCACAAATTCAAAAGAAGCCACAAATTCATTCTTTTGGATCGCAAAAATTTGTTGCTATTAAAATTTTTCAAAAAATTAGAAAGCTGGAATGTTTGAATTATTTTTTATAAAAGAAATGTATTAAGGAATTTAGACTTTTGTGATCCATAACACTGTTTAGAGAATTTTCGGCGAAATCACATAAATAATCTTTTGTCGACGCATTTCGAACAAACCAGTGTGGTTCATCGTCAGGACAAGTTGAAGAACTGATCCAGCTTAGCAAGTTAAATAGTATGGGCCGAGACTCCAACAGCTAGATTTATAACAGCTAATTTTGACCTTATGACCCCAGCCAGATAATTATTATATTTTAATTATGATTATTCCTAGAAAATAGTTAAATTGGGTAAATTTATATAAGAGGAGGGCTCCCACAAGTTAGAAAATCATTT